>KZ506623.1:81822-116054 GCA_002844005.1 Limosa lapponica baueri
TGCCATCCCTTTGAGCCTTCTGGGCTAATTAACCCCGGATAGTAACAGGAGAGGAAAGCAATTCAGGGGAAAATTCTATCTCGTTCCCCACTGTCCCAGAAAAAATGTCCTCCCAACTCACCACTTTAGGTCAAAAAAAAATTAAAAAGAAAAAAAAGGCATCAAAAGGAGCTCCACTTAAATCAGGGGTCCTGAAGAACCTGACCTGAGGTAACTGCTCCCAAACAAAACCAGTTCTTTGAGATGATTAGGCACAGTGTAATCTAGGGTTCGGAGAAATTATTCTCTCCAAATGGAAACCTTTTTTAATGTTAAAGGAACTAAAACATTTTTTTAGTGGCATTTTGTTTTGTAGAAAGCGACACCAGAAAAAAAGGAAACCCAAACCTGCACCAAACTTCTGTGTTTTTGTGACAACCCTGCCCAGTGTGACAGCCTGCAGAGCCTTAATTCCCATTGACTAACAATAATATTACGTGAAAATGCTTAAAATCTTTAATACCCTACAGAGATATGATAGCAGTCACTGACTATGCTTAATTCTACAGAATCATATCTGACTATTTTGAGTCATCAAAATTACACTGAAAATCTTGCAAAAGCAGGTATTTTGCAAGACTATCATTATTCTGCCCCTTAAATAAGCCTTATTCACAGGAAGAATCTAGGTGGCACTGCGATAGCCCACTGCATGGAAGTTAATCAGAAGGAGCTAATTTCAGTTCCGATTTCCCTGTAACATTGTGTTGACTTGCTGGAAACATTCATTCTCATACAGACATTAAAAAAAAAAGACTTTTTACAAGCAGCCAACTGTCAGTTTAATCCCTGTTCGAGATCACTATTTGTCTAGCTGAGGGGAACAGCCGCAGAGGACTTGCAAAGCAGAGGGCTCTCATGCCAGACCAGTCCAGGTGAGATTTCCCAATCGATTTACAAAGCCTGCCAGAATATCATTTCCTTCCTTATTCAGAAACTGCTAAAAGACAATCAATAGCTATGCTGCCCTTTCTTTTGTTTTAGAAGATTTTGGGGTAAGGAAGAAACTTTGTTCTTAACACAGAAATCCATCTGAACGGAACATCTTTGAAACAATCCCAAACACTCACACTATTTTTATTAATAAGCTGTGGTAATTCATTCTTTCCTGTGTGCCTGTTAGGTGACATTAGTAAGACAGCAGCTCATGGCAGGCCAGGATTCTAAACACCATGGATGATTTTAAAAATGTCTGTTATTAGGAAAATTGAGAACCGGTCTGCTCCAATGCCTTCATCTTCACCGTGGCAGAGGCAGGTAATGAGGAAGAAAGGAGGAGACAAACTGTGCCTTCCTCCCCCCAGGGTGATGCTCCTCTGTTGCCCGTTGTGGGGTGACAGCGGAGCTAGAAATTCTTTTAAAAAAAAACAATTCACTTCTAAGACCATATCACAATATAAAGCTCTGCTGCCTTTGATGAGTTTTAATATTAACAATTTCTTCAATGTAAATAGACCAAGTGAAAAGCAATCAGAGCATTGTAGGTGGAAACAAAATGCCTTCGTCTTGTCAAATCCATCTGGCCCCGATGGGAACAAACCAAAGACGGCGAAGCAACCGCGCGTCCCCTCCTACCACCCCAGGAATGCAGCTGTGCTCCCACAACACCTTTCCATGTTGACTGATCTTCTGATGCAGACGTGGTTTGGAAGAAAGCTCTGAGCCATCCCTGGGGAAAAAAGCCCCAAAGCCCCCCACGCCGAAGCACACGTAATGCACTGGCCGAGCGCTCTCCTGCCAGAAAACAGGTACAAACTCAGCGCACGGAGAGACAGAAGGCACTTTACCAGGGTCACAGCAACCTCCTCCTTGCTTTTTCTATCTCTATGAAGCAATTTCATACTCGGATTGCAAGGGCTTTTTCTTTCCCCGTAGCTGTGCTTCGGGTGGTGTGGATACCGCTGCAACCTACACACGGAACAGTCGCTGGCAGTTACATCATCATTGCCCAGGAACACACTGGTGGTCACACGGGGCTTCGCTCAGTACAGCTGTGAGCTGGCCCAGCCAAGCAATAAACATTTGGAGTATGGCTAATGTTCTTCCAGGGGGAAGCCTCGTTATTAATGTAAATACAAAAGGACTCTTGAAACAGCCTGACAACTTTTTGAGGAGTGCCCGAAGTTCTGAAGCTGGAGAATACAGAAGTTGAAAACCAAGATGTTACTTCCCTGTTATTCAAGCAGTGAGAATTCATTTAAAAATATCTGTATGACCTCAGGGGAGTCACAACCACAGAACCCAGAAGATTAAAGAAAATAAGCCTAAAATACCTTCCCCACAGAGTCATGCATTTCTTTCCTGATGGTAAGAAGTGACGGGCAAACCTCAAAAGGTCCAGAGGTTTGGATGCATCTCCAGAGCAGCTGATGCCTTCCTAAAATTGCCCCCCAGGGGAGGTTTCAGGTCACATTTATTGGGAACAAGAAAGATGGCAAGGTTTGAGCTCATTCCCTCGCGCTGCCAACCCAAGCCCTTCGTTACCTGGTCACCCACGCTTATTCTCACTAACACAAATAATCAAGGCTCCAAGACCACTAGCAGCAATGTTGGCCAAACCACAGAGGAGGTCAGAAGCTGTGAAAAGCCCACAGAAAGTTGTTGGGATGGCATTTTCTGTGGACAGAAAGTCCTGGGAAAGACTAAAAAACCATTGAGAGTCACAAAATGAAAGGAAATGCCAGAAGCAGTCTTTCCTGGAGGGTGCAGTTTACCCATCAGAGATCCTCCCCCCATCCTGCCAGAATACCAATAGCCGATTGCATGTGCACAGCAACGAGCCAGCAACTAGCCTTTTTAATTTATATTTACTCTGAATTACGTGTTTTCTGGTGCGGGCTTTAGAGGTAGATAAAACCCAGCTGCAGCAATAGCTTTCAAATCAGCTATGATCCATGCTTCAGTCAACAGAAACCTTTAATTAAAGCACTGAGTTACACGGGTTCTGGTTACCATATAACTAGCAACATCTTCAAATATTTGGATTGTAAACAATCTCCATAACTTGGAGACAGGCATCATCTTTCCTACTTCATGTCGAAGGCTTTGCAGGCATTTTGTAGGTGTCTGGCGATAGGCAGTGACAGGAGGAAGTGCTGATAAGGAGCTGCAGCTCAGCAATAAGGTATTGCAGGAAAAATACAGTAGATATGTACGTAATGGTTTGTGATCTTTTATTTTCCTTGGGTTTGGAACAAGGTCTAGGATCTCCACGCTTATATTATCCCAGACCTGGATTTGATGGTACACCAAGCCATGAAGCTCATTTATGCTCTGGTTGAAAGTACAAAAAGATGCTGATTCTACAGTACTCACTAGCCAGCTGCTTTTAATGGTGTACAGCTATTTATTTATACGCGATATCCTAAGCATCCTATCTAATCTTGCTCTTCAGATTCAAGAGAGAGGACCTGCATATTAAAAAAGAGCACTGGACATTACGAAAAGTATTTATGGAGGAAAAGAACAACTAAAGAAATTCCTATTAGCTAGATGAAAAACATTAAATGTGCTAAACCAGTAAATTTTCTGATTAGTATGCAATCAGTATCTACTCAATCTAAATAGACTGAGTCTGCTAAAACACCAGATGTAAAATGCCATTTAGACAACCCATTAAGTAACTTTAAATTCTTATTTATACCAAAGCAATAGAATTGTGTATATCTATACCTCTTTTTAAGTATCTCCTATGAAAGATTTCTGCCCCTTATCCCTCTACCTTCTGTCACAAAGCCTAAGCCTGTTGTCTATAACCCAATACTGAAACACAGATCAAACAGGGCCCCTCACAAGAGAGCAGCCGAGAAGCAGCAGAGCAGAAGCCCATTGGTGCCTGTGGAGCAAGCAGCAGAGCCATATTCTGTTATCAGACCTGAAACCTGCCTCCTGGTGGGCTCCAGGCAAATCCCCCAAGGCTGTATTTTCAGACTGCTCAGATAGCTCCAGGTACAGGTAAATACTCAGTCGGATTCAGGTTAATCTTCACTGAAACCCTCGAGCACCTACCCATTTAACCACTGTGGGGAAAAATACTAAAGGCTTCCTTTCCTGATGCTGGATGGCTGGATCTTTAGAAATCCTGCCCTCATCCAAAACCATGAAATAATTATATTTACCCATCCCAAAAAGCACTTTGACGTCTCTGGACTTAGGTTTTGTTTTAGCAAAGTATTTCAGCAGAAGCAAAACATCCAAGTTTAAAGCTGTGACCCAAAACAGACTCTCTACCTGCCACTAATCCCTGAAGGAAGCTAAGTTCATGAGATCCCTGCTAGACCCCAAGTTTATCAGGTTAATTAGAAATCCTCTGCATTATGAGAGCTGCCCCGGAGGAACCTGGTAATATCCACCCTAAGCCTCAGCTATAAACTAGATGTCTCCTCCATCTTGTGCTCTCCTCAAGGGATGAATCCAGCAGGCCCTCTCCTATGGTCACCATCTCTCAAAAATGAAACCAAATGAAACCAACTCGCATCCTCCCCTAGCCTTCCAATATTAACCACATTTTTATAGCAGCTGACTGGGAAGGGGACATTCATCACCTTTCTCAGCCCATCTTCTACCTTCTTCTGGGGCATTTAATTGCCCAAATGCATTCCAGGTTAGGAAGAGAGTTGATGAAGGGAAACAGAGACAAAAACAGCTCTTCATCGCTCCCCTTGGAGCTCTGTCAACACGCAGTAAAAAATTCACCATTCATGGGACTAGAAAGAAAGAGGGAGGGAATGAGCATGGAGAGGACATCAGTCTGGAGTCCTGTTAGGATGGACTGGTCCCTGCTCCTGAGGTTGTGTTTGGGTTTTAATCAATGAGCACTCAATGTTAAGTGTCTAAACAGCCACTGAAGGAGCTCTGATCTGGGCCAATGACTAAGAGGATGCTACTACAATGCAAGAGACATTGCCTCACTAAGAACCAGGCAGCAGAGAGGACAGGCCACAGGACAGGCAAACGCTATGAATATCGTTGTTATTCCAGTAAAGCATCCCACAGCCACAAGACCGCTCCACTCCCAGCATCACCCTTGGGCACTTAACATTTACTTGCAGGAGGTGTCATTCCATACACCTAAATATTTCCCTGTGCTTGTGGGCTCCCTGTGAGAGGTATACTTCTGGGTGGGGTGTCTTTGTGGGCTGCACTTTTAAATTCTTCATCACTGTATTTGTTAAAGCAGCAAGAATGCATTTTGTGTTCAAAGCAGTGTAGATATTGCTGGGGAGGCCCTCCTCCTCTAATGAAAAGCATCCATTTACTCTTTGTGTACAGAGAAACATAACACAGCAGGAAACAACTGTCATATCAAATACCCCTTTATGGCAATTGTGGTTAAATACCGACTTTTTAATGGTAACATACTTATACAGGTTTGGCAACAGACGTATAAATAAGTAATCACTTTTTCTGGAGGGCTACCAAAATGGCAGATTTCCCAAGTCAGTCAGTCCACCCAGGGACCGGGAATGCAGAAAGCAATTTAGTGCTGCAAGGAATATGACAATCTATTTATAATGGCACAGTGTGCGAGGCTGAGAGGAGAAACTGCAGCTGTTATGTCAGGATTATAAGTGACTGATTGTTTCTAACCAAATCTATTGATATATCAGAAGGAAGTACGAGTTTAGCTGCCTGGCTGATTTCCTTTCCATCATACAGGTGTGGTGCCAGCTTGAAGGAAATGAGGCGCTACAGCTAAAAATGCCATTTTGCCATCTCCCCCTTGACATGCCTGGGTAGCCCTTGTCAACTCTCTTGGGGACTTACTGTGTCAGAGCCCATCCAGGCTTTGTTAAAATGAACAGAAAGGGTGGCCCAGTTTCAGAAGAGCCCATGGGAGCGCCCTGCCGGATAGAAAGCATCCCCAATAATAACAGTCCTGCCTCTTCAGTTCTTGAAAAAGCTTTGCTTCCTGTTCCCTTATTTACTCCTTTCCCAGCTGCTGTATGTGTTTCCACGGGCTGTTAAATAACAGCCCCTCCATCCTAAGGGAAGGCTGCCAGTGCAGAAAAGCCAACGGTTCCTGCATCCTAGGTACAGCACATCACACATGCCAGATATTATAAAGACTATTATGTTTAGGATCAAAGACACAAAAGTTAGCAAACAGCACAGTTATAAGGGCACCCAAAGCCAAGGGACTCTGGAGAACTCACGATCCAGCAGCTCCCAGGAGAACCAGGCCCAGGCTGTCCTTCCCATCTGGTCTGAAGGGGCCCAAGGACTGCAGGAGCAGCAGGATGGGACTTCTCTAGTGGCGTATTTGAGGCCCTGCATCTTTTGTAAAGACTGAAACAGAAAACACTGTGCTTAGTGAAGTGTGCTCTATCAACTAAAAAGCACAGCGGAGGGCCACGAAGATGATCAGAGGGCTGGAGCACCTCTCCTATGAAGACAGGCTGAGAGAGCTGGGGTTGTTCAGCCTGGAGAAGCAAAGGTTCCGGGAAGACCTTATAGCAACCTTCCAGTATCTGAAGGGAGCCTACAGGGCAGCTGGCGAGGGACTCTTTGTCAGGAATTATAGTGACAGGACAAGGGGTAACGGTTTTAAATTGGAAGAGGGGAGATTTAGATTAGATACCAGAAAGAAATTCTTTCCTGTGAGGGTGTTCAAGGCCAGGCTGGATGGGGCTTTGAGCAACCTGGTCTAGTGGGAGGTGTCCCTGCCCATGGCACGGGGGTTGGAACTCGATGAACTTTAAGGTCCCTTCCAACTCTAACCATTCTATGATTCTGTGAACTAGGATGCTAAAGCACAATCTTGCTGTTAATAGCAGCAAGGGGACTTTTCACTCGCTGATGCGGTTAACCCTAGTGCAGTCTCCCTCCTAAATCTGTGTGTACTCCTTCCCTGCAAGATAACCTAGGCCTGATGGCTTCTTTCCTACAGTCATCTGAAATCTGGGGGACAGAGACAGAGCCTGATGAGAAACCTCTTGCATGTATGCCCTTGGAGCATGCATTTTCCATGGTGGTTTGAGCACACTAAATGAGAAGAAACCTACTCAGCTTATATATCCCACTACCCTGACTTCCTCAAAGACAAAAATCAGCAGACAATTAACCTGTCCCCCAGCGCTTTGCCTTTCTCCATCACCTCATGATCACTCTCTGAGACGTGAAGGTCTGATGCACGGAGCAGGGCTGTCTGGCCAGCAGTGGTTACTCCATTGGGCTGTTTCCAACTAGCATTGTGTGTCTTGAATATCTGCCATTTCCACACATTTTTTCATACAGCTGGAAGAACCACTGATTACATGGCAGTACCAGCTAGTGACACGCAGAGACACCACCACCACAGGCAGGCGTCACCCCTGGCATTGAGAGTATGGCAGAGATGGAGTAGACAGCAGCACATCATAAAGGAATAGACCAGGTACCAGACTGCTGCAATCCAGCCACCATCAGTCCTTCATTTTCACTTGGCTGGAGTATGGGAAGTCACCTATATGCACAAACCTTGCACCTTGGAAGATGTTTCGGGGGTTTTTTGTGCTGTTCGTAAAGAGGTTTTTTGCGCCATACAGACAGCTGGGCAATACAACTCTACCTGCTCTCCCATCCCTGCCCAGTGGCACAGAGGGAAAATCATGTTTTGTTACATCCTAGATGAGAGTCAGGGCACGGGAATAAGACAGATCCATACACACATGCACAGTCCTAGCAAACTGTATTCTTACTTTGTAAAAAAGGTGCATTTATACAGCACCTTTTATCAGAGATCTTAAAACACTTTGAAATACCAAACATCACCAGAGCCGTGTAAGAGCTGGGGCAGTCAAGGGAAACTCAGAGAGCTCTTCAAATGCCTTGTTTCAGGAGGATTGAGTAAGAGCAAGAAACTCTCTCAGCATCCTGAGAAACAGCATGTGGGGCCACAGGGGATTTCTGCTTTTAGAGAGTTTCCGCTTGCATCTTTCAAAACTTTCTCTTTTAAAACATCAATTAAAAGATATTTTAAAGGATGTTCAGAGACAAAACCCTAATTCTGGTACCCTCTGGAAACCTCAGGTCAGCTCCACAGCTCTGCTGCCTGCACTAATGCTCTCCAGCCATCACCAAGATAGGCGAGCACACACAGAGATGGGCTGAATACAGAAAGCAGTGATAACAAGTGGCCAATGCAATTACTCTTCACTCTTCAACTCCGAAGAATGAATTAAAGCAGTGCTTTAAAATTGAAACTAATTTATACCATTAAGATGTACCTTCACCCCTTCAGGTTAGTGCAATGAGGCCTTACTGCAATTAAAATTAGACCTAATAGGTTTTCAGTAACTAAATAAAACTAAATGAAAGACTTAAATATTAGTTACCCTTTGGCCTCATCTAAATTGCAGGACCTGGGACCTTGTATATATGATCCACCTCCATTCTACAAGGGGCCCAGGTACGTAGGATTTTCTCTCCTTCCCCCTCTCAACAGCTTGGTTTGTGTGTGAATGAAAAACAGTCGTGTGGGCCAGAAGCCAGCTTCAGCCATGGTCACCAGTACCTGCAGAGTATTTCTGCCCTAAAGCTTAGTCACGGCCCCTGTAACTTGCCATGCCAGACCAGAAGCTGAAAGAGCACAATTTCTTCAGTCCATCATGATACGTGGCAAGAGGACATCGCTCGAGGAGGATGAGAAGCAGGAACACGTGGCAGCTGGGGATTGCTATAAGCAGTCAAGATGAATCACACTTGTTCTGAGTGTAAAGAGAAAGCCCCCTGCAATCCCTGCTCTGCAGTCCCCTTCCCAAATTGCTCACACCCCCAACCCTTTCCTGAAGCCAAAGGGCAGAGAGAAAGCCTTTGACCACATACATCCCAGAGTCCATCCTTCTTGGGAAATTTTCCTCTGTGCTCTTATCTTCAAGTACAGGATCATAAAAAAACCATCTGGCAAAGCATCCACCTTCTCGTTAAATCCAAGAGCTCCACCCCACAAGACTTCCCAGTTGCCCTTTTCAGGGAGGCCACCAGTTACAACCAACCCTTCCACTGGGGTGAAGGGGTGCGTGAAGTATGGACATTTACAGCAGCATATAGGCGTCCCATGGATTCAGGCCTTCATGGCAGCTGAAGGCACTGACTGCTGCTTGGATGCTAGTACCTCGCTACTGCTCCACATCAGTTAAGGACAGGTTGGGGAAGAAAGACCCTTCACATTGAGAAACCCAGAAGCATTCTGACGAGGAATGCCCACACGAAGATGAAGGTGACTTCATTTTAGTAGCTGGATCCTGCACATATCTCTTTAAGCGCAGTCTTTTTATTAGTCACATTTTGATGGGTGCCAAGAATCTAGCTACAAAGAATATTGTATAACTCAGACATGGAAAAAGTTAGTTCTTTGTGGTATCACATTTTAGATGAAAACCCACTTCCTCTCCTGCAGAGCAAAGCAAGAAAGCGTAGGCTTCAGCTTTATCAGTCATTGCATCTGCGCCTTCTTAACAACCTTAAAGCCTGTGAGCCAAAAATGTGAGGTTCATGGTCTGAATCTTTCCCTCTTTTACATTCATGTAAATTTGAAACATCTATAGCTTTACAACGGTGGAAATGATGAATGCTGGAATTTTGTCTTCTTCATTCAAGAAGAACAAATTGTTTCACAGAATCATATGCTTTCACTTGGGGAGGCTCAGGGGTTATTTCTCAGACTGTGCCAGCCAACTACCTTGAGTTGAACTGTACGTGGGCTCAGGGTGAGCTGCAGGCGAGGGACTGGCTCTGGGCTAATGGCCCAGCTCTGCAGTGACAGTGGCCTCTGGGGAAGGGGAAGAATTTGCTGTCGCTCATGACCCTTCTGGCCAATCCCTTCTGCTCACAGCCAGCGTCTGGCTTGACCACATAAAGAACCAACCTTTTCCTTGTTAATACTTCCACTTACTGTTATTACAGCAGAAAACCACAAGTATTTCTTTTAAGGTTATCTTTATATGCTGAATTTTCACTAGGAGAGTAAAACAGGTGACAGTAGGCAGGTGTCCCTTTCCATCATTTATCTCATGCTACTTCTTCTTGTCTTCTTCAGTGCCTTTCCCCAGCTGAGCCAGCTATAATTCTCTCTGTATTTCTGTGGTCATCCCTATCTTTTTTATCTGCCTGTCTGCTTAGCCAGCTGTCTGCTTTGATATTTCTAGTGTGCACTTAACCAGGCTGGATACTTCCCCCTTTGTCTTTCCCCATAGTCATATGCATCAATCAGAGATTTTTTCCTTGCTTTTGCAGCAGACAGGGAAGAAATATAGATGAAGCCACGCTTATCAACACTTCCAAAGAAGAAATATACACCACACAAGAAGGTCTGGCTACATCAACCTTAAGATGTGGTAATAATCTGAAATAGAGGAATATAGGCTTATAAAGTATTAAAAAAAAAAAAAGTAATAGCATCTTGTACTTATGTACAGTATAGCTAATAACAGGAAGCTAAAGGTCTGGGTTTTATTACAATCATTTCACCAACTGGTAATTTCAGTTGTAGAAAAGGCAAAATAATTTATAGTTTTCACACATTTTGGTAGCAGAATAGGAAACACTGCCCAGGTGACCTTTGAGAATGAGATTTACAGTCATAGGCTGTTAATAACTGGCATAATTGTCGAGGGTATTTAATTCATTGATTTTAATAAAGTATGACAATAGCTGATGAACATTTCACCAGAATGTCACTGCTATCACTTTCCCTCCGGCGTCTCAGCTTTCCAGCATTCACAAAACAGTTTCAGCATTCCCATTTGAGTTTTTCAATAATGAACCTCAGCTCTGTAGCCAGCCTAGGATATTATATTACCAGTCTTTTTCAGAAACATCATTATTCACACATCCTGCACCTACTGACTAAGTAGAAGGCAAAACCCATCCATCACTGGAGTTACAGTCTCCCACACAGATGCCACTTGTAGGAAATGGGGATCCAATGCGTCTTTCCCAGTCTCCAGTCACTCCCATCTCTGATTTCTGACAGGGTACACGTTGGTTGGATAACACCTTCCAACACTCCTTGCCCCAGAATTTTGCCCTTACAACCCTGAGACACCAAACCCCTCAGCCTGTTCCTATGATTACAGAACAGCCTCTTTAAAATTCTGCTGAATTTTCATACTCAAAGTTGTATTTTATAGTAATATTTTGTCTAAAGTTATTTTATATAAAAGGTTGAGCTCTGGGGGAAGTTTAAACCATAGCCCTCCAGGAATTACTGAGTTTGTTGACTGTGAGAAGGAAAAAAAAAATACCAAATTTTCAAAGTTTTTAGAAACATTTTAAACAAGTACAACTAATTAGAGCCTGATCAAAGCCAAGTGAAGCCCTCTGGAGCAGCTGCATTCCCTATATTTGTGAAAATCAGGCCATTTAGACAGTTATTTAAATAAGGAGTATTGGAACCAAGCCAAAGCCCTTTGAAATCAATGGGACTTTTTAATGACTTCAATGCAATTTGTATCACAGCTTTAGAAAACGACCTTTTTTTATTTAATTCATCATTGCTGCTGAATGGTGCAATATGAATTGAGAGATTCTTCAGTCGCAAAATCTACATAGGGTGTATAAATTCACACAGAATTCTTTAGGTTGAAAGAGACCTCTTGACATCATCTAGTCCAAACCCCAGCTCCATCAGGACCAGCTAGAGCCGGCTGCCCAAGACTGTGTCCAGTTGGGTTTTGAGTATCTCAAAGGATGGAGACTCCACAACCCCTCTGGGCGACCTATGCCAGTGTTTGACCACCCACACATTAAAAACACAACCAAACTTTTATTGCTTTCCCCTTGTCCACCAAGGTAGTCAAGTGTTAGCAACAAGTGTTGGCAGAGCTGGTGATTTCACAGCAAGCCCAACATGTCCTGATTCATTGCCGCTGTTATATATGGCATGGTGCCACAGAATCCTGGAGCCACACATCCTCTGAGGCCAACAGCACCAGGACAACAAGCCGGGGACCTCAGCCTCGCCAGCTATTATCCAGAAGTTGTAACCAGGGTCTGCAGAGAGCCCAGACCACCAAGTCAATCTATAGTGACAAGACATCTCTGAGATTGAGCTAGAAAGTTCAGTATGGGGGTCAGGATCTGGCCCCAAATCAACAGGGCAGCTGGCCAGGCAGGACTAAGGGCAGGAGCAGGCTAAGGAAGAACTGTCATGCAAAGGCTGCTAAGGCCTCCAGCTCACCCCAGGGCCTAGGGAACTAACCCGCAGCCAACCCAGTCGGAGAGGAGGAAGCTCAGGGCCAACACACCCTCAGGAGGAGGCAGGCAATCCAGAGACGTCTGGATACAGGACAGCCTTCCTGTTTGTGAGGGAGCCAGCTCTTCATAGAATAGAATCATAGGACCATTTAGGTTGGAAAAGACCTTTAAGATCATCGAGTCCAACTGTAAACCTAACACCGCCAAGTCCACCTCTAAGCCACGTCCCTAAGATCCCTCTCAGACCTTGTTTCTATGCTTTTCAGCCTCTCCCTTACTTCACAGGGCTATTTTCTAATGCTCTAATAATAGATCACGCTGTAATTCCCATGACTAACACATAATTCTTGATGCAATCCAGGTCCTACCTCTACTTGTCTGGAGTTCAATCTTGACTGTCTAGCAATTGCTGGAAATGAAACTCAGACAGAAACCAAGCAATGCTTGACTGAGCATAGAATTTATTATTCAACTCCCTGCTACTATTACATATGGCTCAATTATCATCTCCTGCCTCTTTCAGAAACCTGGATATGCACAATGATAGATATTCCCGAGACCTCACAAGAAACAAGAGTCACACTGTGTCTGAACCCATTGCTCTTCCTTTGGTTTCTCGTTTCACTCCTGCATGATAGTTCACTGTCTTTTAAGAATCTGAATTATTGCAAGTCCCAGTTGGCTGATTTCCCCAAATACTGTTACCTTAGTTAAAGACCTACCATAGAACCACTCCATGATGACTCGGTTTGTCCATCTGACAAGCATTTTTAAAGACGTAAGAGCTGTTTCACTGCATCGTTGTCAGGAGGTTTGAGAAGGAAATGCTCCACTGCTTTCTCCAGCCAGGAGGAAGCGTGATTTGTGCAGACCAGCGTTTACACAACGACCTTTGAACAGATGGGGGAAAAAAGGGCAGGTAGAGGACTGCATCACAACTGGATTTTTTTTATAAGGTTATGTAAAAGATATTATATAAAATCTGACTATCCATTTGCAGAAAATATATAATATGAAATATCAATACATAAGTTAAAATTGTATTGATTCCTCCCTCTCCAGCTCTCTTGTTTATTTAAAGATTTCACAGGGACATCTGTATTTTTGGAAAGTGCTTTAAGGCATTTCTTATAAATATGCTGCAAATATGGAGATTGATGGATTGATTGACCTCGTTGTGAGGCCAGTGTTAATAAAACTTATTGGCAAGTTATCAAGAGACATAAAACAATGCCATCTATATCCTTTCCCCAAGAGGCAGAAGCACTTTTCCTGACTCTTTGTGAGAGCTCATTTGCAAGTCTGAAGGTCACAGTGGCTAAATCTCCATCACCCGTTACTGTCCACCCCTGATTTGTCCTGCTGTTCCTTTTTACCCAGCAGTGGCAGAAGCCCATGCACCGAGCATGGAAGCTCATCAGCAAAAGCACGCCTGATGTGTACTGAGGCTACGCAAAACCAAGGGATGTTCCTAAGGCTTTAGAAGCAGCCCTTCCTGTTGTGATGCTGACACAAGGCTGCCCAGTACCAGGCAACATCAGGTTGGGGCAGGAGAGAGCTTGGGTCCCATCTTCCACCAGCCTTCAAAGGAAACAGGACTCCAAAGTCAGGGAATTTTTCCCTGATCTTTGCTCTTAGGCAAAGATTTTATATTATTTCTCTACTGTTCTACTTTCCAGTGTGATGTCTATCTGATATTGTAATGGCAAGTGATATCATGACAAGCTGGAGTGGTGCTTCGGACACTTCCTCTACCATTCATGGTCCCATCTCATAACTGTTAGAATTTAAGACTAATGAAACCATCTGATCATTTAAACTAGCTTGTAGACTATCACAGCTCCTTCCGATTCAGATATTTATTCTTCTGCTGAACCCACTAGTCCATACGAACAACTGGTATGTATTTGTTCCCTAAAGGACAGCCTGTCTTGTTATGAAGATGAGAGATGAGAATCCACTGCTACCATTAGCAGTTTTCCCGGTGACTGATTAACACAGACCAGCAAAATAATTTTCTAAACTTTTAGTTTAAATGGCCTCAGCTCTCAGCCAATGGTTTCTGTTACAGGTTTTTTCCACTAGATTCAATATCTGTTTAGCTTCAATACCTGCTATATTCCCTCTGTATTGGGTTTATACATCCTAACCAAGGAACTTCTTGGTCTTATTTTTTGATAAGTGAAGTGTAATGAGTTCTTCAAACTCTCTTTGGGCAGCATTTCTCCAAACGCAAGAACCATTTCCTAGGCATTTTTCTGCCCATCTTTTTCCACACACTTTCTTTAAAGGACATCAACAGAACCAGACTGTTTCACTGTTGTGCCCACTGGTACCATAAGTCATCACTCTTCACTCCACTCTTTAACCTCCCTGTCTATACATTTACGAGCCTCATTCAACTTTCTGCCACGTTATCAGATTGGAGTTGGTGTTCATTTACCCCTAAATCCTTTTTAAGGGTTGCTACTTTCCACAATATTATTATTATTCATTCCGTAAGGCTTGACTGCATTTCCCCACGTTCATTACTTTGCAAATGGCTGTAAAACATACTTTGTTTAATTGGGGCACACTAAGAAAGTACTTCACACTGCCCAGTGTAGTGAAAAACCCTCTGGATAATTTACCAGTGCTAGTCAGAAAAAAAAGCGTTGAACTGGAATTTCCCTTGGAGTTTCCCTCACTCAAATGTTTTGGGAAAACAGTTTGATTTCAACAAAGTCGTAATAGAAACCAGGCACAATATTGTAGAAATGGGAGCCAAAGGGCTTCCAGGGGTCTTCACCCCTGCCTTTCTGTGTGGGAAACGTAAAAAGTTATGAATTTCATTCAAACTTAAGACATTCCAACTCCACAAACCAACAACAAAACCCAATTTTGAAGTCCAAGTCCTCGCTGAAAGGAGACCACCTTTCTCCAGAGCTCCACCATCTTTGTCTCATCTGCAGCTTCTCACTAGCAAACTGGAAAAGCCGTTATTTATACCAAGAGTAACATAAGGAACATCTCCAATGTCTTTTTAACCTGTTTTAAATGTAGTTTAGCAGCCAGAGACAAGGAGCTGGGCCAACTCAAGAAGCTCAGCCAACTCTGTGGACCATCAGCAAGTGATGATTCTTGTTTCCAGAGTAGGAAATCTATTTGTTTCTGTTTACCCTTCTGGTTGTGTCTCCTTGTTAATACTCCTGAAAGTGGAGTCAGTTATGTTGCCTGGTTTTGGATTTCAGTATACTCAGTATGAGAATGCTTAGGTTTATATTCTGCACTGATATAAATTAGTATATTTTTCAGTGATGCTTTGTGTCAGCTTTACCAGTATCTCGAGATTCAGGGAAGAAAACAGAACTGACAGCAGCTAACTTCTTCTTTTCAAATAAAAGACTATTCAGAGTGGTTCCAAGTTCTCCTGATTGGAACATAGAAGCTAATGAGGCATGTATTTTGACACACATAACCCTACCACGTAGGGGGTGGAACAAGGATCAGACAAGGCCATGAATAACTAGTCCCTCATCATTGCTTCCAGTGGAAGCATATTCTGTGGGGCAGAGAAACTGACTTTGTAATTTTAGTAGGTGTTTTGGAAGTATTTTTCCTCCCTTTCTCCATCCCCTCTTTTCCTCTCTCTTTCTCCATTCCCTCTTTCCTTAGCATATTTCCTCTCTTTTAGCACTCGATCAGCAACAGCAGCTCACCCTGGAGCAGAAAACGCGATCTGCTAAGGAGTACTAATGAGAAACCCCCCTCTATTCCCTTTAGACAGACAAAGGCGAGCTGGACTTGATCAGGACATGAGCAGGTAGTCATTTGGGATGTGAGAGCCCAAACAGACACCCCATGGAGTTAGATGCTGCAGGCAGTATGGCTGCCAATTTGCAAAATAATCCTTCTTCTCCAAATGAAGATGAGGCTCAGGATAACTAGGGCTCAGCCACAGCTTTGTCACAGACCTCTGTGTGTGCTAGCATCACAGCTCACTCTCAGCCAGGGAAGGGTAACAGGATTCCCAGAGCTATCCATCCCAGAGCTTCCATTTGGAGCTTCTGATGGCCTTTCACTATGTGTTCATTCATATGTGTGCAGTGGGGCCCTCAGCACATTTGTGGATCCCATGCACACTTTGGTCCCCACTGCACAGAGGGAGCGTTACAGAGGGAACCCAAAACCAGCCAAAGGGAGCCTAAAATAGTCCTTCCAATCAGGCCTGAAAAAAGAAGATTAAAGAAACAAATATCCAAGAATTACAAAAAGGACATGCTACTATTTCTGATCCCTGTTGGTTTGACAAGAACAGTATGTAGAAAGGCTGTATCTGCACACACAGCTTAACCGACTGTTTGAGCTCCAGAGTCCTTAACACAGCCCAAGGCACAGGTATGTCTCAGCTCTGCTTGAAGAGTTCCACACCTGGAACACCGACCCAGTGCCCAGGGTCCATGAGGAGCAGCCAGGACCCAAGTCCTGATCAAATGCTTCTTCTGACATGTTGTATGTTCACCTAAAACTTTGTCCTGGATGCCAAGCGTATAAACAAACAGCTCAAGATGAGCTGCTCAAGGTGTGACTGAGCAGAACAGTGCCTGTGTTGCCCCAGGTACCCAAAGCTTCCTTCACAGAGCCAAGAAACTGATATTAGGTCCTAAAGGCATCAATAGGCTCAATAGCTCTAACCCAACAATTGTGAGTGTTGGGAGGGTCCGAGGGCTGGGAACACGAACAGCAGACAAACTCCTTTTCTCCCTACACAGCCTCTCCTATTGCTGCTGTCAGAAACCAACTGCCAGGCTACATGGTCCCCAGAGGGGACAGCAGCTCCTGTGTCCACCTGCAGCCAGATCAGCTGGAGAAACAGAGCCGGTTCCCATCCATCCACAGTGCTCTCAGTCTGGCCTCCTCTGCAATAGCTCCAGGCTTGCCCAACAGTCCAGACTACATAACAGTGCAGACCATAGAGCTCCATGGGACTGTCCATCCTGGGGTACCTCAAGGGTGCATCCTCTCAGGTTGGGCAGCACCAGATTTCCCCCAGAGAACAGCCTGGAGCAGCAGGTAACTCTCTCTCAAGCACATCACAAGTGAACATCGGGAAGCTGGTCCTGAACCCTGGAAGGCCAGCCTGACCTAACACCACCTCCACAGTGGTGCCTCCACCCGGTGCCCAGCATCGCTCTGAGGTGCTCAGAGCAGTCAGCCAGCCACGCTGGCCAGCAAGACCCCACTGGCCAAGCTGGGCCAGCCACACCACCGAGGCAAAAAAGTTAGGCTGTTTTTCTACATGCAAGTTGTGAGCAGGAAGAAGGGTCCTTTTAAGGCTGGTGCAAATATTTCTGCAGGATAAAACAAAAAAATACCTTTGTCCTAACTCAGAAATATTCCCCAAATCTACACCCACTGCCTTTTAAAACCTGTTGCCCATATGTGCAAAGTTGCGACTCAAATGGTATTACCCTGACTTGGGAAGAGAGAAGAAATCTCTAAAATTATTTCTACCAATATTGCTCAGAAATTCATGAAGTAAAAGTAAAGGATTCTGGAGAGTTATAACACATGCCACATGCCCTCTAAGGTCTATTGATTTAAGCCACTAAAACCTCACTTTGACCTCTGAGCTGTATTTTTATTTATTGGGCAATACCTGGCAAGGTAGGGCCACATATTAGGTGTCAGCTATTCAACCTCTGAAATCACTGGAGCAAATACAAAAAACAGAAAGTCACCCAACCAGTATGGCAGCTACGTGGCGTGAAGAAACCTGAGTTCGACTGAAAGAAAAGAAACAAGATATGGGTTAAGGTGGGGGGAAAAAAGAAAGAAAAAAGATCTACAACACCTAAGGAGAACAGTCTGGAGAATGGGAGCACTTTGCTGCGAGTTCTTGCAAACGAGCTGCAATGTAGTCATGGCACACACATTGGGAAAGCATCAGTTCAAGAATATTTGTGGATATTTACTCTCCATCAATGTTTTAAAGACAGGATTTGCAAAAGTACTGAAGTGTCCCTTCTCCTTTGCTGCTGAAATCCAGACGGGGCTTCTGCTGCTGACGTCAGCAGGAACCACGTTAGGCCAAAGCAGATTATTTTCAGAAGTCTCTCTGAAATATAGTTAACACTGCCAAATAGTACAATTCCTACAGGCCTACTTACATTTACTAGGTAGTCAAACTAAATTTGCTATATGGTCCATGAAATCATAAAAAGCAAAAAGCTGTATAAAACCAGAACAAGCCTGAGCTCTTAAATTCCACGCACAATTTTACACCTTATTTTTAAACAAGATGGCATTGCCTTAAAAATGTGATCTGCTGTCTTCAAGGGCAGTCCCACTTGTGTAAGGCTAGCACCAGAGTAACCAGGAAGCACGAACGCTTGTTCCTACAGTTCCAGCATCCTCAAAATCGGCTGGTGATCTGTCCTTTCCCCTCACCTCCCTGTAACACGAAGGAAAAGGATGGGGTTTGTTTCTTTCTTTTAAGAGGAGAGTTGCCTGAGAAGTCCTTACAAGAGGACACCTGCCCCCAAGAAGACACCTCCTAATGGAGTTTCTGTTATGGTGTAAGAAACTTCCCAGGTTGAAACTCACCGTAGGATGGGTTCTTTCACAGATATTTTCATAAACCCAAAAAAATGTGTAAGATTACAGCCCCTGAATTCACAATATTTTCCATTTCTTTTTTATGCAGACTACAAACTGTTTTAAACTATTTTTTAAAAAAGGCAATGCTGCTGGGAAGGTGGCAGAGGGTGAGATAAAGGAAACATGCTCTCTCTTATCACCACCGCCTGAAGGAGGAGGAGGAAGTGCGGGTTTTCCTCACCACTGTGCCCTGCTACAGTGTACCTTCTTCAGCCTCTGAATATCTACTTTATTTTGCATCTGGGATGAAAGAACAGGCTTGAAGAGAGAGCCTGGGAGAGGAGGAGTATGGGGAACACATCAGTGACTTCAGCAGTCTTTAAGCTCAAGACTGCCTGCTTGATGCAAAGCCCCAGCAAAAAAAGTGAGAACGTAAGTCATGCTCATAGACAGGGTGGATGCTCAACTGTTTCAACATCTATGTACTTCTCTTTATGTCCCTTTAATAAAAGTGTTTACATTTTCAGCTTAAGAACAAGAATCGCTTAACAGATGTGCCATTTGTGAGACACATCAGTAGGTTATTTGCCTTTCAAGCCTTAATTGCAGCACTAAAGATGGCAGAGTGGCCACAACTGCTATAAATACAGCCTTTCTCACTCACCGCGCCTGTGATCACAAGCTAGAGAGAGCCCGCAGAGTGGGAACAGTCACTTGAATTTGTGAAACCCTTCTGGGATGCCTGACAGTAGCACTAATTTTGTCCCATAACTTCTTCCCCCGCAGTGACTTACATCCTTGTCGGACTCCTCCCTTCATCCACCCACAGGCGCTTAAACGCCCCAGGAGGATGTAGGGCCAGTCCAGAGGGACTCCCAAGAAGCCAAGGACAATCTGGAGCTCACCTTTCACGCTGAATGGCAAACTGGGACCAGCGTAAGAGACGAGGGGTCACCACATCGCTTATCACACACTGCCCCATGTACCTTCTCATGGTGGCTTTATCAGACGTCACGTATGCACTTGAGCTGTTCCCAAGGGGATGGACGTGAGTCACGGAGCAGCTCTTGGCACCGCCACACAAAAGACAACAACAAAAGGAGGGAGTGTAATTTTGATGACAAAAGAAGGGGTTTTTGTTTGGTTTTGATATTTTTTCCAGTGTGGTTTGGGACTGTTTCATTTTTAACAGCAACAGATCCCAGGTACAACCCCCAGCATAAATACCTACCTAGCAAAGCGTTAACTTGTGTACGGGCCTCTTGGGAACGGCATCCACCAAATCCTGCAGTCCTCCACCCCTGCAGAGGAATAACCCCACTCACACCATCCCGTGGCAGTATTATTACAGACTCGGTGGTTTGTGCCCCAGCCCACTAACGTGTCTTCACACAGCTCAGAGTTTTCTTTTCACTGGAGTTTAGTTACAATTTACAGTCCACGTAAGTAGAGAAGTGATTTTTCACCCCCTGCTTCTCCCTCCGTGTAGCTAAGCTCTCTGCAAGGGAGGGATGTGCCTCAGCCTTGGAAAGACCTGTCACAAGTGACTGCTCCCACAGAAGAGGAGAGGCTGAGGCCAAACACTTCTGTGGTCCTCAGGGTCCCAACAACCCTTGTTACACATCACCGGCCACCGACCGTTCTTCAGTATCCACTAATGCATTAGGTGGCTCCTGAAGCAGAAAAAGCACATCCACTCTCTGCTCCAAACCTCTCGCACAGGAGAAAAGAAAAAGAAAAAGTTGTGCGGTGGAAGAACTGGAGGGAAAGGGGTCATGGCAATGACAAAATACAAGCATATAGCCCTATGCCTGGTATTGCTCAACAAAGTCTATTATGCAGTTTGCAGATGCACATGCTGTGTATGAATAACGATAGTTAAACTAGAAGTATGTAGGAAAAGAAAGCACATGAAAATCACAATTGCCAAGAAAGCAATATGCCACCACCAAACATGATTATCCAGCCACTCAGCGCCAGGGGCCAGGCATTTGTGTCACCCCGAAGGGCATACCCTCTCCCACCCTCCCGTCCACTGCTTCTCTCCGGAAGCTTTGTCTTTGTGCCTGATTGTTACCACAGAGGCTTATAAAGAAAGCTTTTTTGAAAAAATATATCCAAACTTCTTCCGCATGAGAGACAAAGCATGAAAAATGCAGCATAAATAATAGAAAACTTTCTCTTTGAAAAGAAGGATGGCTTGTGTCTTCCTCTGGCTCTCTGTTGAATGCTGACTGGAGAAACAGAGGCCAGAAGAGGCTGTCAGCCACCTACCTGCTGGTAATTCTGGCCCTTGGTGGGGTCCTCAGGGGTAGGAATTAGCAGCCCTAAGGGAGCTGTGAAAAGAGTTCATTTGTGACATCCTTCAGCAAATCATTACCTGAGCACAGACCAGGCAGCAGGACAGTGTCAGCCAGCCCCTGCGGAGGAGACCAGGCAGCCTGGATGAAGAACTTAGGATGGAGCTTTTTTCTTCTCCCACTACTGATGGCATTAAAAGGTCCAGAACAGAATATGATGAAGAAAAGCAAGCAACTTCATCCTAAAATCAGATTATTTAATACTCCAAGTGGAAACATATGAAAGGATCCCTGGCAAAATTGGCTGCCCAGCCAGTCTTGCTTAGAAAATTCTTTAAAAGCTCATTTCTGTGGTTCATCTCAGTGCCTTCTCTGCCTGCCAAAAGCAAAGCCTAACTTTCCCAGTTTGGCCGCTGTTTTGCATGTGATGTCATCTTTCAAGTGCTCTGCAGTGTGCTACAGCACTTGGATTGTTCCGTTCAGTGTTTACCACCACCACAGCCTGCAGAGAACATCATCTCAAAGCACTGGGTGTCCCATTGGCATCACAGCAATAAAGCAGGACCTCGTGCGGCAGGGTGGGAGCAGTGCCAGGAGCCTCATCCCAGCCCTACCTGCTGAGCTCCCCAGTCACAGCTGGCAGGACACCAAGTCCCAAAATGAGGAAAATGACCTGTGAAGTTCATGTACACCACCAGAGGACAGATAAATCAGCTTCCCTGAGCAGCTCACAAGTCATGGGTGCTCCTTTGGAGGGCCTTGGGCAAAGGCTCTGCCTGTGCTCAGGACACAGCAGCACAGGAGGAACTCAGTCCAAGGCTGGGACAACCACATAGTGCCTATGGAAACATGCTGGTTTGTTTTGAATAGCTGAATTGGGACAGATTTCCACATGCCCACGAGGGACCTGGGTGCACAGAGAGCAGGGCGGGTGGTGCTATCTTCCTTCACACATGGTACCACCTTCCTTCACATGTGGTGCCACCTGGCTTTGTAAGACACAAGAATTTTGCCGTCATATTCCATGTGCACATAAGCAACACGTTTATGAGCTGCTTCTACTTTCCCCACCGGCTCCTTCAGTCAGATCTGACAGAAAGCAGGTGCCTTCAAGGGCAAACAATTAACACAGGGTCCAAATTTACACCAGAATAAGCTTAAGGTCTTGAGCCAGGCTAAACAATCAGAGAAATAACCTCAGCATGCTAACAAGCACAGGTCTGCTCAGTGGGTAGTCCATACTGACCTGCTAAAAAGGGCAGCACATGTGGAGTCCCACAGTGAGTATCCAGTGAAGTCACTCCTAACTTCTCACTGAGGTGGTGGCACAGCACAGAAGTCTCCAACCATGCAGCACAAAGCTGAACCAGGGAATAACTGCACTGAGGTAAGTAGCTGTAGTATTAGAGCTAAGACAGAAGGGCAGGATTTGGCCTACCAACTCCTCGAAAAGGCAAGATTAAGCCTCTGTCAATTTACTACTGTGCCTTAAGTAAAATGGTATACTAATTATGAGAGAAGACTGGCACAGTCAGATACTCTGGAAAACATTTACTCAGACAGGCGCCTTTCTGAAATGCTCCTAGTTTACTATTTGTCAGTCATTTTAAAAAGCAACACTTCCTAATGCCCTTTAAAACATGCAGCGAGGCAGCACCGACATTATTCTTTCTTCATATGCAAATTCAGCCTCTGTGCAAACCCTAATATTTTCATATGCAGGCAAACCTGCAGGCAGCCAGCTAACGCTCGGGCCAGGGGCACTGAAAAGATCCTCGACACAACTCTTACCTGAACATTTTTTGGGTAAGTTTGGTTGGTTTTTTTAGTATTGACTTGATACATCCCAACACAAAGTCCACTGGGCGCTTGGCTCCCCAGCTGCCAAACCCAGGGAGTTTTCTCCTGTAGCAGCCCTGACATTCCGGAAAGGGATCCGCAGCCAGAAGTACAGGGCACTGTGTGCGGCCAGAGGGAAGGCTGTGAGGCTCCAGGCACGGTGACAAGTCAAAGTAGAAGCCACAAGATATCACTTGGCCTGCCAGGTGTCTGGGCAGAAAATAACCACGGGGCTCACCTGGGATTCGGGAGGCAGCCGCCACATCTGCCGTGTGACATCAGGGCGCTCGGCTCATCCCATCATCTCTGAAAGGCAGAGATGTAACGTTTGCTCATCTTTCCCTGAAAAGCAACAGGCAGGGACCTTCTCTGACCGTACATGTGCCCAGCAGCAAGCCCAATGGCTAACACGGGTGTAGTGTGCACCCCCTCAGAGCAGCTGTATCCCCAACCAACACTTAAGAATAACGAGCACATGAGCATTAAGCAAACCCTGGTCATTTCCATGCGGCTAGCACTTTGAAAGCCACACAGCGAGCACATCAAACGAGCTAATCCAGCCAGCGTCAAACACTGCCAACGCACCTCAATGAAGATGACGGCAGGCTCTGCCCTTGGCCTGGCTTCTGCAAGACAGGCAACGTGCTCTCTATTTGCTTTTCTGCGATAACAGGTATCAAATGCTGTGCGGGTGTCAAGTCTGGAGGGGAAAAAAAAAAAAGCTGTCCCTCCAAGGTCAGGTCATCCATCGCTCCTTGTGCCCACAGGGAAAAGGCAGCGTCAGGGCAGCCCTGCTCTCCCCGTGCTTATTCAGCCATACACTACGTTAATAAGCATCTGGGTATTGTGTGGCCAGTACATGGGGGTACTTTATGTTCACAGCCGCATTGTTGGTATATCAACTGACATTTACCTTGGTTCTCTCCCTCTCCTTTATTGTGATTCATGCTCCACGCTAATTAAACAGCACATGACAAATGCGTCGTTATTAACAGCAGCTGGAGCGCTAGTAAATCTTGCAGCAGCTCGAACTGAGGAGCTGTGCGGTGTGATAGCATCCTCCAGGTGCTGAGACAGGGCTCATGAAGGATGCTGAAGGTAAGGCCAGGAGGCAAGGCATAAACACCTCTTGCCAAGTGCCCATAAAGCAGTCTTAGACCCTCAGCAGTGAAAGATGCCCCTGTACTACATGCACAGAC
Organism: Limosa lapponica baueri; assembly: GCA_002844005.1. Taxonomy (NCBI): domain Eukaryota; kingdom Metazoa; phylum Chordata; class Aves; order Charadriiformes; family Scolopacidae; genus Limosa; species Limosa lapponica. The sequence continues at coordinate 105,956 of KZ506623.1, forward strand.
AGCCAGCGGTGATACCAAACCCTCACCCAGCTGCTTGGATGTGCCAAACCTGCTAGAGAAGGGTCACCCAGCTGAGGCCACTTCCCTCTCATCCAGACTGAGGTCATGGAGACCCTCTTTGGCCGCTGGGTGCTTCACTTTGCACCAGGACCCTGCTCCACATCTACCTCTGAGCCCAGACGCTTGACCAGCACAACCTTCATTTCTGGCCTCAGCCTAACACCCTCCATCCTCAGCCTCCTCTCTAGCTCTAGGACACCACTGGCACTGAGGTACACCGTGGGGACATAAAACCACATCTGCAGCATCCTAGAACTCAGCAAAAAAAGCCAGAGTGATCCCAGATACACTAACTTAGTTTAAATGGCAGCCAAGAGTTAAAACTCGCATGCATACACTGTAAAGCTCTTTTTTCCGGGGGCAATTACTCAACAGACTTTTAGAATCTTATATAGTTATTGCTTTTTTTCTGTGCATCTTCTTTTTGTCTCTATGACAAATATTATTGTCAGACAACACAGCAATGAGGAAGGAATGACGATTTGTGGTGATCTGGTGGAAGAATTCTTTAAGAATAAGAAGTAGTTGATGTACTTTTACAGCAAAAGCCTGCATTTTTCATCACTGTTGTCATTGGTTTATTTATACAGAGCAATTCATGTAGAAAACCTCCCCCCAGCACTGGGCAATCCAGGGCACAGCCATGCTGAAAGTCACAGCCTGTAACTGCAAAGTAAGCCTGTCCAACAACAAAAAAAAAAAAAAAAAAAAAAAAAAAAGGTTTGACCAAAAGACCTTCAGGGATTATACATCCTTAAAGGCTTTGGGAACAGAGGATGCTCCTGAAGCTCAGGTGCTTGCACAGCATGTGGCAGTGACCCAGCGTGTGAAGGGTGTCTCTGGCAAAGGAGGTTAAAGCTTGGAAAAGCAGAAGCATTTTGACTCCTTGCTTAACTAGCAGAAGCTAGATATTTGGGGTTTGTTGCTGGCAAAAATACAATATAAAGGCAGTCCCCTTAGATTTAGAGAATCGTTTCAGGAGTCAGGCAAGTATGAGAAGCACAAGCTCTTCACTGCAGTCTGTCTTAAACCTCTGCTGGTTCATGAGAACATTTTGGCAGTCAGACCTTTTGCAGAAGCTTCTTCCTAATGTTTTCTCTCTGTGGGGTGGGGTGTTTCCATGTTACTGCTCGCATGAGCTTCAAACCCTAGCCTGGTTTCCCAGTACAGATGGCGACAGCAAACCCACCAGGCAGCTCTCATGCACCTGAGCCCACTGAAGGTGACCGAGTGGTCACAGCCTGCTCCTTGCTATGGCAAGCGACCCCGGCAATGGCTCTTTCACCAGGCCATGTCCCAACCCCGGAGAAGATTTTCTAAACCCATCAGCTAAAGAAGCATAGCAGAAACCCACAGAAAGGGAGAAGGAGCCACCAGGATCAGCAGCACATCCCGCTGCTGCACTCTCAACTCTGCTGCAACGTGCTCCCAAGAGCTCTCCATGTTCCACCTGCCCCCAGAGGTCCTGGGGGTAGCCCCTGCATTCACCCAGCTGCCTGCCTTACCCTGCTGTGGCTTCAGGATTTGCCTCATGGCAAGAGAAGCAGTGGCACACACCACCCTAGTCCTGACCTTCTCCACCTGCTCCTGGACTGCTTACAGCAAACACCCAGAGCTCGCGTCCCAACCTTCCCTCTCCCCTCACTCTCTGCATCCCCACAGCCTTGCACCCCGAGTGTCTCTGTAGACACGCGTGTCTGTGGGGTCACACAGAGGCAGAGGGGCTGCTGGCTCTGCTGCACGATCAGTACAGGCTGACTGAGTCACTCTGGCTCTGAGCAAGCAGCTGGAGCTCTGCAGAAGCTGTGGATGGTCCACAGCTGAGTATCCTGGCCCTCCGGCTGTAGAATCAGCTCTCCATCATGAGACATCTGATTATCTAGAACCAGGGAACAAGCTGGACTAGAGGTGACACTGCCCCCACCCCCAAGGACACCGAGATCAATGGTTTGAGACACTCTGCATCTGTACCAAGCACAAACATCTGAAGCCAGCCACTGCTCTCACAGAAACCAAACCATAACGCTGCTGGCAACCTTGCAGCATCTTTCCACCATCCCCCTGCATCCACCCAGAAGAACGAGCACAAAGTCCTGCAATTCCCCCTGCAACTCAAGTCCGGGGCAGCAGAGACCACCGAGACACCTCTCTGGGACGGAGGCAGAGGAGGGGAGCACGGATGCGGCAAAGGTGGCAGCATGGATGTGGCAGGGGTGGTGAGACCCTTCCAGAGAGCTGAGCAAGTGCCACCTCGGACAGACGGACAGGAAGCTGGTGCCACAGGACATGCTTTAGGGGAAGGAGACAACGCCAGCACCCAGAACACTTACCATCTTTGACAGACCTTTGAACAGGAGGTCAGTCATCATGCTACAGGCAACACAGTACTAATTTGTCCAGCACAAATGACATTTTTGTTATCGCCACCCCGTGACTCAGCACTCTGCATTTTTCATTTACTGCCATTACAAACGAGACAAGAGCCAGCGGAGAGGTGGGGGGAGAGAGAGGCAAGCCCCTCAATGGGGAGGATGGAGAAGTACGCTGACAAGCTGGTACCGCTGGCACAGCACCAGAGCTCGGTGACAGCTGGAAGAAGAATGAGTCCCAGTGATGTGTAGCCAAGCAGTGTAAATTCATCATGTGTGTGAGGGAAACCTCCCCACGTCTGCCAGCACAAAACACATCAGAGCTTAGGCACAGAACTGCACCTCGCACCCGCTGAAGTCAGGGGTGGACCAGGACATGTCCCTTAACGCCCGCTGTAGGGAGGAGCCAGGATCCTCACACAGCTTGTTTGCTCTTACATCATGAGAAACCAAAGCCCACTTGCTTGGAAAATGAAATAAGCTACAGCTGGGTAAAAGCCAGTTTTATTCCAAATGAGCCTGCCCTCACCCTGGTGCTTTTGCTGGTCAGGCTTCTCTCTGACCTGTCAAAAAGTGACAGCATTCTCAAAACGAAATCTGCAGCTCTCCCAGGTTGCTACAGGCATAATTAAAAGAAACTGACTGACATTTTAATATCCATCGCTCTTGAATCAGTAATGGAGTTGCTGAAAAGATGCCTTGGTCTCATGCTTCAAAACGTGAGCCTGTCGGAGAGAGCACATTATGGCTCTGGCCAGTATTCAGGCTCCAGTTAAACTAAAATTAATGCAGTTCAGCGCTAGGCTGTAGCTTAACTGAGCCAGTGAGCAGGAGTGCTTTGTGCTCCAGCAGGGTGTGAAGAAAGGGAAGCCAAGTAACTCTTTCTTTAGTTCTATATATATAGAGAGAAGGCCAAATTCTGTCCCTTTCTATGTTGTTTTCGACCCAGCTTCGCTGCTGGTGGTGGAAGGGAAATCCCAGGGAAATCCACAGGCGCAGAAGTGCAAAGAGGCCGGGGGGTGGTGCGGGGGGAATATCAGCTAAATACATCCAGAAAGGCACCTTCAGAGGGTCCCGGCTGCATCACGTGTCAGCAGGACTACCATCAGGCTTACCCCAGTTAGGCACCCAATTTGCAGAATAAATCACCAGAAGATACGACGGGGCAAAGTTAAATCATAAGGACTGTACCTCCACGCCAGCTGAGAATCAGCAAGAAACAGCAGAGCCTATTAGTAAGTTCAGTCCAAGGCAAGATAGGCATCTCAAGACCAGATACAATGAGGATCTATTAAATCAATCACAATCAAAACCTAGTCTGCCTTCAAGTGACTTCCAATTAGGGTGCAGTAACATCATTAAAGGGCTCAGACAGGCAAATTAAAGAGCTGCACTAAGGAGGAATCGTTTCCCAGAGGGCTAATTTTCATCATCCTCAGAAATAAAAGCCTCCAGAATTTTAGTTTTCTCATTAAACACAGCCCAAAAAACACATTATAAAATTAAAAGACTTGCTAACATTATGTCACTATTGAGTTTTTCCTTTTTGCAGACTTATTTCTTTTTCTATCCAACTGCTAGCAAGGCAAAAGGGTAAAATCATGAAGCAATGCCTTCTTCCCATCTGAATACCCACGCTTGATCTGAAGGCTTGATAAAGAAGAGGACATGATGACAGGAAAATATTAATTACAGCTTTGTTGAACGGTTTGTATTTTTAGCAGGGGAACAAAGAGAGGAAGCCTACTTGATCATTCAAAGAATCAGGAGCCAGCCTGAAACAGAGGGATGAGCTCGGATTAAGGGGGCAGATTAGAAAGCAGAATTTTGCAAACCAATTTCAAAAATATGAGAGCAAAGAGGACATGATCCATTTATCTGCTTACTGATCTGAGGAGTAAGCACCTCAGTGACTCCTGGATGTCTCTGCCATGCATTCAAAATGAATCAAAGGCAAAAGTAGGAGTTTCCCATGTCTGGGAGAGAAACTTTTAAAATTATATATGACTATCTATTATTTATTAATATAGTAATTAAAGCACTACTAAAATGATCAATTGCATCTTAATCTAGTATTTCTATGTAATTTTATGAGTATTCTTATGTATATTATATTAAAATTAGCTGTCCATAACCAGCAATATTTGCCCAGCCTGAACATTTAATTAAGAGCCTGAAATCCATGTTCTTATATCACATCAGAGACCTCATCAGATATGAGAGGCAGGTGGTGGAAGATTCATCTCCAAGAAACTACAGGAAGAAACAGCCATCATCTTCCACGCTGGCAGTCAGGCGAAGCCCGAGCATAAGTCAGGGATGTCACAGCTTTTCTCATTTTCCTCTGACAAACACTAGCTTGTACAAATCATCTCTGAACCAAGATTGCTACAGTTTATACTCATGCAAAATAAGGCATTTTTTTTTCAACTTGGTGGAAGAGCCAGAAAACAAGCAAACCTAAAGGAAAGACCCCAATTTACATCACTCCTGACCTAAAATATCATTGCTCTTATCAGCCCCTCCCCACCCCCCTCACACTCACTTTGCTTCAAGCTCAGTGAATTTGCTTTCATTCCTCTCCATCCCCACCAGTATCCCCCCAGCCTTTCTTTTTTTTACATTTGTAATTGCAATTAGTTCAACTGTTGAACAAAAGCCAGTCAGAAACAACAGAGTTTTGTTTTAAAGTCTGAAATAAAAGGCTTGAACTTTCCCAAGAGAAACTTCACTCAAACAGGCCACATTTGACTAGCAAAGTCATCTGTTTGACCTCAAACTGGCTTTCCACTCCCCCCTGTTGGTGTTGGTTTCCCTGCTTATCCTCTTGCTTTTGGGGTTGTTGGTTTGTTTTTTTTTTTTTTTTAAATGAGTAACTGGTCACACAAATTGGCACCCAGCCGTATTTCGGTCCCCATCCCTGGGATGCCAGCAGCAGCCAGCTCAGGACAAATGTGCAGTCACTACACATGTATTTCCGCACCTGGGGAACCCCCGCTGCTGGAAACCTCATCCCAGTTCACACATCCACTGCTGAGACCTGTCAGAGACACGTCAGGGTCGATGCCCGTTTCCAACTACACCATTTTCATTTGAACTGCACTGGAAAGAGCTGATGAACCGGGTGTGTTTTGAGCAGAAACCGTGGCAGAGATGAAGCCCGTTGCTCTTACAACTAAACACATCCCTGTGTGGCCGTGAGAGCCACTGCCTCCTCCACAGGCTCACCCGGCCTCAGCCAGCCTCTTACACCCACAGGCAAAATAGATCAATGGCCCAAAACCAGAAGAACGAGAAACGTTTCTTCCTACACCATCTCTGAACTGCATCCAAAAGGAGGACATGGATGACTCCACCCGGCATCTTTAACGCCTTCCCCATCTCCTTTTTATTCCAGCTTTTAAAACGTTAGGTCTGTTGAAATGGCAGGACTGGGTGGTAACCATCAGAAACTGGCAGAAAATATCTAAACAGAACGATCAAGAAAACAGAATTCAAGAGGCCCGAGTCTATCTTCCAGAGAAAGGCAGCTCCCTCTCCCCCGCGCTCCAGCCTCCCTACCTCCCTTCGTGGGATGGAAATCATTCTGCACCTCTCAGGGGTGCTCCTTAGCAGTACACACTACACTGAAGAAAACAATGGCTGGACTGAAATAGTTTTCCACAGCAAAGGAATTTCATGTTAAAAATTATTTTTTTCAAATTGGATTTGGCAATTAACCAAACCTATGGCTTGCCCCTGTGTGGGGACACAGAAAAGACATATGCAAGATTGTGGTTTTTTGCTGTTTTGGGGTGCTTTTTCAGTTTGGTTTCCTAACCCTAAATGCTAAACCAGAATGGAAACCAGCCTGCAGGTTCCCACACTGGGCTGAAGGAAACACCTACACTCATTTCATACAACACTGTTGTCAGCAGAATGAACAACAATTGCAGCAGCTGCTAATTTCATGCCTCACTTTGTAATTTCAGGGGCCAAAGGTGTCCTGGGTGCAGGACAGCCATAATTCCCCAGCACAGCAGCAGCCATCTTATTCCACGGCTTCCCAGGCCAGTGACTAAGGTATGTGCTGATTTATCTCAGCGGAGCATTTGGCTCCATAGCACAGGACGGAAAAAAAAATATTGTGGACTAAATTAGCGCTGGTTTATCTCCACTGACAGCAAAAGGCAACAAATGACTTCGGCAACACGAAGCAGATGAGGGAGATACAAATGCCGAGGCAGAGAGCACAGGCTCATGGACTTTGTCTGAGAGCTCGTACGTTTATGGCTTTAAAATGCATGCCAAATTATTCCTCTAAAAGTACATATCTTTAACATAAAATATGCCTTAAAGCATAAAACTATCTGCAGGCACAAGGTCATAAGCATTTTGCATGTAGAAATATTTTCAAGCGTCATCACGGATGGGATTAGCATACTTCCTGTGACAGCCCGGCAGTTATGCCTTGCTTCAGGTGTGCTTTCTGTTGGAAGCAAGATACGGTACCTGCACACCACAGCTCCAGCACCTGGGAAGCTGTGTGGCAGACTAAGGCCAGCAGGGTGGTTGCTTCTCCTTCACATACAGTCTGTAGACAGCTCTCCAGCAGCTGTAGTCTATGGCAGTAGGTTTTTCCTGTAGCAGTTTGCTTGGAGAAGAGGCTGCGTTTGTCTGTCGGTACCTGGCACCCTGAAGCTGTCATCCTCAAACACAAGCACGGTTGCCTGCACACAAGCCAGGGGCACCGGTCTTCTGCTACTTCTACAGAAGTCAAAATGAATTCAGCGAAGTCAAGGCACTCTCCACTCGTGTACAACAAACCAGTGTAAGCCAGAACACTGTTTTGAAGATAAGACCATCCCTAGGGGAAGGGTGTATTTGGTTCCAGCTCCCCAGCCTCAACATACCCACGCCAGCAAGCCATTTCTTTCAATCCCTTTATTATTTCTCCCTCTTGAAGGGCATCATTCTCTTCCCAGCCAGCCTCACACAGCAGCAGCTTGTCACTCCCAGGTGCTCCCAGCATAGCTGTTGTGCTGGGGTCACCACTGTTAATTGTGGGCAGAGGGGGTGGTGTTCCAGCAGAGGCAATGCATCTGGGGACCCATCCTTCTAGCTGCTGTTAAATCCCGTAAGAGGAGAGTGAGCCCGGTTTTCCTGCAGCCCTGAAGTGCTCTGTGGCTTGCCCAGCTTGTGGATGGGGATCTGCGTGGCTGCATTTGATGAGGTGCTCTTGGCACCGGCCTCGGCTGCTGGTCCGAGCTCCCCTGTCTTCAGCAGCAGCAAATGAAACAGGAATTATGCACCACGAGATGCTGAGTGATGGAGCACCAACTGGCATGGAAACAGCTTCCCCTCAAACCAGTAATTTGCAGACACGCTGTATCATTTACTATCATTTCCCTGTAACCTTTCTCCGTGAGGAGAAGCGATACGGTGCACAGGGGGTTAGATCTGTGGTGAATAGTTAAAGGCTCCTGCAAGGAGCTGACGGCTGCCTACAAGATGCTTTCACACTCCATGAAATGAGGCTCCCCTTCCCATTCAGTGTCAGCACTGGATGCAAATGATTCAATTTCTTCTAAGTCGATATGGAACTTTTCAGCCCGAGAGCAGAAAAATCAAGTCCTTTTTGGCTTTCTTTTCATCAGTAATAAATATCCACTTGAATTCTCATCAAGCCTCCCAAAGCAGCAGGCAGCTGCAGGGCCTGAGGCTAGTGCAGAACCTGCTTGTTTCTTCCCTCTCCACACACCTCCAGGTCCAGTTTTCTGCACCCCTTGACTTTCCCTCCAAATTTCTGGAGCGGTCAGGGAAGGCAAAGGCACTTCCCCAAGGAACCTGCCCAGGTGCTGCCTCAGCCAACAAACTGCCTGGGGAAACATTAAAGGGAGAAGTTTGGTATCTGCATTGCAGGAGATAAACACCTTGCAAAGCAGGTCACGCAATACCCAAGGACAAATCTCTGCTGCGAGGGAGGCGAACTCAGAGCAGGACCAAGGGGAGTGTAAGCAGGGGAAAAAAAAAAAACCACAACAAACCACAAAGGCACTGGAAGCAGAAGTAAAGATGCCAACTGTGGTGTGAACACTGAGAATTAGGATAACACAGAAGAAGCCTGAACCACAAATATGTCCATACTGTGGGGGGATGCCACTATCGGGACTGGCTGCCACCTGCCCAAAGTCTTCCACGAGTGCTATGGAGGGACTTTATCCCATGGGCAGAGGGCAGAACTGCACATGTCCAACACCAGCCTCTTCCTTCACAACCACAAAGACTTTTTGTTCACCCGAACGAAAGCATCCTACCACACTTTCAGCTTTTTGCTAAGCAACATGCCACTTCCTAACTTGCTCTTTGAGGTATCTTCAAGAGCCTTGTGGTGGGTGTTGTAGGGGTTTTTTGCCCTGTAACGTCCCATCCCATTCACCACAGAGGGACCCACACAGGGAACTCACCCTGACTCATCCCTGAAGCACCATTCATCAGGTGGTTCAAGATAAAAATTATAATGCACATCCTGAGAGAGAGGTTTCTAACCACCCTCACTGCACAGAGCACTCCAGGCTGGGCTCTGGCCGTGACAATTACAGGTTTGAGCCTCAAATGCTACAGCCACTGACAGAGCTGCTTCCCTGGAGCTTCTATCACCTCCGCCTTGCCAGCTGGGGCACCCATTTTACTGAAAGCAGGGGGTATAAATGAGCGTGAATGCAAATGGATAACCTTAGAGTAGGTGAAGGCTGTGACTTAGAAGACAGGGGAGAGAAGAAGCAGGCAGAGCAACGGGACTGAAAACTTTCCTCCCAGGTTTGTGCTGTGATCTCAAATACAGCTGATAACTACGGCCTTGCTGGAAAAAAAACTTCAATCCCTGCTCAAACAAAAGGAATAATAGAAAACTCATTCACTGTATATCACTGGCGCTTAATACAGTTAACTATTAAAAGTAAAGTTATTAATTGCATTAAGCGTTACTAGATGTGCATGTTCCTCAGAAACACAGCTAAGCGGGGAGAGGAAGAGAGAGTAATTCTGACCTGGTCTGCGCAGTCACACACGCTCATTGATTGTTTCAACTGCGGTCTGGGTTTGCTCCCCAGCACACTCTGTGTGAAGCAGCGTGACAGAAATGACTTACCAGTAAGCAAGACCTTCTTGCTCTTTTATGAATGATCTCTCTCCTTCCTCCCAACCTCTTCGCACAGCAGGGAGCCCAGGTTGCTAAATACACCGCCTGCCGTGGTCTGTCACTGGCTGCTGTCAGCCTGTTTTAATGACATGTTTTTCCACCCAGCAGAGCTACCGCCCTCTTGTAATCTCTAGTAGTGCATTAACATCTCGTTACACAGCACACACAGGGCACTAATTGAAATGCAGAGGACAGAGAAGCCCCAGCATTGACTTGGTGGCGGAGGACGGATCCATCACCCAGCCCCTTCCCCTTATGACTGGCTTTAAGCTGAGATGAACTTTCTGGTTGTGATTTAAGGTCAGACCTCGCTTACAGCTGTTCTTTGCTGTACGGGGAAGGACAGCCCAAGCCTGGGGATTCCTAGGCAGCTAACAGCCTGTGAAGAGGTGATGGACTGCTGATGGGTGTCCAGGTCCATCACTCACAGCACTGATGGCTGGGCCCCAGTGGAAAGGGATTCTTCAGCAGGTAGATGGAAGGAGGGCAC
>KZ506623.1:116879-140505 GCA_002844005.1 Limosa lapponica baueri
AATTTGCCAGCAATTAAAATGACAACTGGATAGAAAGCGTTTCAAAAATCCAATTTCTCCATTCTCAAGACACAGATACACCCAACCAATAGTCTAATTCTTTCCTCTGATAAGGCTATTTAAACAGAACTTGTAATCTCCAGTTAAATGAAGGGTTTACAAAACCCCCAAATGAAAGTTTTACTGCAGACAAGTTGATTCTTTTAAGTTGTATTAAACGTTTAATTTCAAAGCAAGAAAAACAAAACCAGAAACACTTTGCAAATATTAAAGTGTTGTCAGTTTTCCAATCTCTGTTTTGGGAAGAGAAGCAAGAACTACATGATGAATTGACCCGAATGCTTGGGCTGTCCTGGCCCACATCTTCCTCCTCCAGACACAAGGACTTTAAGATGCAAAACAGTCTCAAAAATCTGTGTTGTTCTAATTGAAAGTTTGACCATAAGGCCAGAAGCTTGTAATTCATAACAACAGATTTTTGGCAGAATCTTTTGAACTCACTAAAGCTTTATTTGGTGTCAGTACAAATGGCATTATCCCACAGAAACAAAGGGCAGTTTGGCAGAAGTAAATGACCACCGCTCATACGTAGCACACTCAAAGGCATTAGTTTGGCACACTGTTGAAAGAAAACAAAGGCCCAGTAGTTAACATTAAACATCTAAAGCACAGGTTCAGCAGGTGAAGTCTCTACAGATGTAATTTTATTCCCCAGCTTTGTAAGAGATTAGCCATGTGTCCAGTTAAACATAACAGCAACAGGCCTTAAGCCTTTATAGCTTTAGGCCTTTAAAAACTGTAATGCAAGTAGAAAATGGTTTGTAACAGGGCCTTATATCTCAAAGCCATCACATGCAGTAACTGCTTCCACATCACGTTGCCAGTCCCAGCTCCGCTCACCAGGCTCAAACGGACTCCAGGAAAGACACCAACAACACCTACTGCCCTCCTGCAGCAACGATGGCATTCAAGGACCCCTTCAGCTGCAGACACAGAGGTCAAACCTGGCCAAAATCAGCAGAGTTTGGTTTGAGATAAGCCCTGCAGAGGACAGAGGCATTTCGCTGGGCTTTCTCTCCCAGGATAAGCCAGCCCGGGTGTACCAGCAACTATGCAAACTTCAGGATCAAAACAAGCCCGGAACATGCAGAACATGTATCTTACTTGGTACCAGCAGTAAGTTTTAGTCGAATCCAATTGCTTGCTACCCGTGGTCACAAGCCACAACACTGAGATGCTGCCAATAACAGGGCTGAGCAGCCCTGTGTTTTCCAGCCCTGCTGACCTACAACACCTTGGCTCCCCACAGCTGTGACACAGACCAGTGGTGGGCCTTTATTTCCCTGGCCAGCCCCATGGGGCCAATGATTAGTGGGTTCAGGTGGCTGCCCTTAAGCTGCAGGTAGTGCCAGTGCCTTCCAGCTCCTCATTGGTTACATGAACTCAAAACTACCACTCCATAATGCAGTCTAACAAATGGTGTTACAGCCTGTCTCATTGCATAAAAGAGACGCATCCAACACGAGCAGTGGGGCTCTGTTCTAGAAGAGCTCAGCGTTTGAGGAGAGAAGGGGGGAAAAGGCTTAAAAACCAAAATCCAGCACTGCTGGTGGAAGAAGCCTGAACACAAGTACTTAAAGCAGGGCCTAGAGGCTAGTGCCCTGAGGAATTTAGACATTTTTCCTGCACACAGTCCCACTGGTTTTCATCTACTCTTACACCCAGGTTCCCAACACCCTTTGTCACTGCTACAGGTGTAGAAAGCACAACCCAATGGCATTTTTTCAGTTAGACTCCAAAAGCACTCTTCCTGTCCAGCAACAGGGGCCAGCATCTCGGCCTGCGTTGGCCCAGCCAGTGAGGACACCGGCTGGTGCACGGTGAGTCCTTCCAGCCTGGCACGACGATTAGTTGTGTTTCGCAGAGCTGCTTTCACGCTACTTCGCGCAAGGAAGCGGGCAGACAAGCAGCAGGGCGAGGGGCTGGCACGGGGGGAGTGCTGCAGGCGTCTCTCTAAGATTCCACACAATCCCTCACCGGGATCCCCTAATCCTGCCAGAGTCAATTTGTTGTCAATTTTCCACAGCGCCTAAGTACCAAGAGAGAATTGGTTTATCATGGGAAACACTTCCTCTCCAAAGCTGTTTAATTATTTCTGTATGTGTTGGGTAGGCGTAAATGCATGCAGGAGGGATTTAGCGGAAGGGGAGGTAGAGAGAGAAAGGGAAGAACCATGCAGGGACCAGTCCAGCTCATCTCCATCACAAGGCACAGCTGCTCCTCACAGGTCCTGGTAATGGTCCATGCCACTTGATTTCTCCAACTATAGGGGACCACAGATCGCAAAGCTGCGCTCGAGCGTCACACTAATGTTAATTCCTCTTCCTGTTCCATCATGAAGGAGCAACATGCAGGGAGAGAGGAGGCTCAGCTCGATTGTCACGTCTCATACCTCAGGGATTGACTTTCTCTTTCTCTCTCTACTGCTGATTCACTGTATGAATTCAGTCATCTTGCAGGTGTCTCAATTTCCAGAATCAACTGTTTCCAAAAAAGAGGTTACTAACATCTGGCAGTGAATTTATTGATCTATAATATGGCTGCAAGACGTTTACATACCGTCTCTTGCAGCAAAGTTACGGTGCAATCCTTGACTTTTGCAATCCTTGCACAAAAAGCAACATATTGATCTCCTCGCCACCATTATAACTCGGGATGCCCCTTCTTGTGTCAACGTTTGGTAGGCAATGCGGTTCGTCACAATAGGATTGGATGAAATTCTTCTAGCTCCAGGCTGAATTTCTTCTCAAAACCAGAAACAGTGAAAAAGTCACACCAGAAGAACCAGATGAGTTTCCTAACCCCTGGGCTAGTGGATATTCTGGGTGGTCTCTCGCACTCTTTCATGAAAAGTACTTAAAAGCTTGAGCATTAAAACCAGATGTCATAACTTTGGAAAGTGTTGAGAAAAAGAGCACCTCATTTCCCAATACGCTCTGCCTGGCCTTCAAGTCCACCAGAGCTTCTGAGGCTCAGCATTTGCAAAAATCAAGTTTCAGGCTGGATATCTATGAAAGCCCCAAACTGGACACACACTTGAAAATCTGGGGAAGACAAGCATCCTCTCCACAGCACAGGAGACACCTGGTAGAACTTGTTCTCTTGTAATTCAGTATGCTCTCAGGTTTTTTATCAAGCCCTTACTAATTTACAAGTGAGTTTGTTCTGACTTATATAGGTTTATCAACCACTGCACATTGAGCCGATGAAATTTCTGATAAAATGCTCTTACTTCAAATCTGAACAAATGACTTGAGAGCCAGTACCATTTCTGTAAAGAGACAGCTGTAAATTTGTCTAAAGAAGAACGAACTTCCTGCATGCTGGTAGGGTAAAATTTACCCTCTGGTAAATAATAAAATGATTGAAAATGACACAGTCATGGGTGGTCCAGCTGCCCCATGGCCTCATGTGGTCAACAGATCCAGTCTCCAGTAAGAACGACACTGGCTATGACATCCTAGAGGAATTCACATTTGCACAAAGCGTTTCATAAATGCCCGAACCGTGTTAGAAATGAGCACAAGGCTTGTCTTCACTCTCCAGCTTCTCCATTAGCATCCCCAGTACATTGTTAATCTGGCGCTTTATCCTGCCTGGAGGCTGAGGAATATGTGGAATATTCTTGACTCCTCCCTGTTCAAAACAGAAATCAGAGTCTCTCAGCTACCACTCTGAAATTTTCAGAGGAATTTCTTTAATGATGTTAAGTAAATAATAATTTTCCCACTGTATGGGAAATCTAGATCACTCTGCCATGAAAAAAAAGAAGGAAATAAAACAAACCCCAACTATTCAGTGGGAGATGCCTCGTTAAAATGAGAAAAAACAAGAATATTGTCAGTAATTGATGAATTAGAAGGTTTCTAAGTAAGAGATTCCAGGGCTGGGCATGGATTTGCTTCCCTCGTTATGGAAATCACATGGAGAAAGCGCCTCTTTCAACATCATTATCTTGAATTAGTTGTTGTGTGCACTTCAGATTCTTTCAATCACATTTTTCCTTCACTCAGGCTAAAAAAACCCTTTTTTTTTTTTTTATATCCCACCTCAAGGTCCTTCCCCCTCCTCAGAGCAACTGGCCATTCCCCGCTCCTGAAACAAAGCAAGCAGTTGTCCTGCAATGACGTGTCTCTCTCAGAATGGTGTTATAAATAAGGAGAAATAAACCCTGGGGCAAAAGAAGATATTAGTTGCTCTCATATCTTTACTGGCAGAATAACTGGCTGTGCTGTAAGCCCGATTCTACTTGATTTTGCTATCTGTCACTGCTGTGGCAGGTTACAATTACTTTGTCCCTCTCTCTGTCCCTTTGTCCTATGCTTTCCTTCCACCTGGGCTCCTGCCATGACCCCTTCTTCCTGAAGTTTGATACAATGCTGACAAAATTCACTCTTTCCTTCCCCTTGTCTCCTCTCTTACCGTATCATATAACAAAATACTATGTGATAAGGTTTTTTAAGAGGGAGAGGCAATGGCCAGAAGAAGGGAAGAGGTCTGGGCCAGTCTGTCAGGCTGAGGTTGAGCGGATGTTGGGAAGAAGGGAAAGATGGGCAAAGCAGCCCCATTTCTACATCTACATCTTTTTTCCCTTCCATCAGAGCATCACAAAGACTCCAACTGGCCAAAGGTCTGAAACGAAAGCAATCCCCAGCAGTATAACTTGGATATTTGAGGGTATATGAGGAAAGCTGGTATGACCTGACACGGGAAACCCACCTGTGGCACAGCTAGATGGATTGATGATGGCAAACAAAGCATCAATGTCATGGTGTGCCAAGAGGAGAGGAAGAAAGGACAGTGCTACTGAAGCAGAAGGATAAGCCAGGTGCCATGGGAAAGCTGAACAACAGTGATGGGACTTAACTCAATGAGAGGGCAATTAGGCATTACAAGAAGAAACAGTCTAGCCTACTTGCAAACTTCTTATCTCCTCCACTTACAGGTTACACCCGCCTGCACTCCTAACTAACAGGAGGCTTGCATTGTTTTAACTTGTAGAGAGGTGAGAAAGAGGATTGCAGAGCTGGAGCTGAGCAGCAGCCAAGCTGGGGGTGCTGTTTGCCTGCTGGACCCTGATAACACCAAGCCAAGCCTCTGAAGCCCAGCTGCAGCCATCGGCTTGGCTGGCATCATACCCAACATCTGCGTGTAGCAGGACCCACAGCATTGAGCTCCTTGGTTAGTTTTAGTATCACTGGGACTTTCAGGGCAGGGAAGGTGTCTTTTTTTGTAAGCAAAAGAGAAAAAATTAGAATGTGCACACAGGGTTGTTCCCCACAGCTGAAAACAGGAGTCTGTGGGAGGAAAGAGAAAAGGGGGTTTCGGTTCAGGGTCTGAAGGGGGGAGCTCAGGATCAGAGCTGCCAAACTGCTGAACTCCCACCTCCCCACAACCTGAGTGCACGGAAATCTGGTTCTGAAATGGAAGGCTGCAAAGAAAGGAGAAAGGGGCTGGATTAGTATCAGTCCATTGAGCCCAGCGGAGAAGAGCGGGAGTGGATACTGCTGTACCCTGTGACCCGTATTTTCAGTGTCCTTTCATTTATTAACAGCCTGCCAAAAATAAATCCTCTGCTGGCTTATGCTGCAGAGCAGCAACATGGTCCCTTTGAAATTTGCCTGCATTTTGGATGCACCAGTAGAGCAAACACAGTCCCACAGACCAGAGGTGGGCAAGTCAGCAACCACCATGGTGTGGCCCATGCCTGAAACCTCCACGGTGTGGCCCATGCCTGAAACCTCCACAGGAGGTACCTGGGGAAACTTTTCCAGGAGAGGAGATACCACAGGGGCTGATTTTAGCCCACAGAAGAGAGTAATTTTGTGGATTAAGCACAGTCTCTGCTAGAATGATGTTTCTTGCATGTAAACTTTTTACATCTCTCACGGTAGACTCACTCAATCCTTCTCCCTAAGTTACATCAGCCAACACCCCCATATTTACTTTCTGACGTATAGAATGGAAGTATATCGAGGCTCCTGCAATGGATAGCAGCAGTCTGTGCTCACCTAGATTTGCTCTGAATCCCAAGTGAAAACAAGCAGATCACTACAGCCATCCCATGGAGTCCCCAGGCTTTAGGTTTGCCCTTGTGAGCAGGCTGAGCTTCTGTCCCCACAGACAACAGCAGCGCTGTCAGTGCAGCTGTATGAAGACTGAGGCACTGTGCACGCTGTAAAATAAGTACCATTTACTCCATTCTCCTTGTCGATAAATATAAACAGTGGCCTGCTGTCAGAACAGGAATATTCAGCATCTTTAATTAAGATCATTTCAGAATGAGAGGATCGATACCTGCCCCAGCTGGCAGAGGGAGGCAGAAGACCGAGACCTAGCCATGGCAGCAGGACCACAGCCTTTGCAGGCACACCAAAGCAGCCGGACAAGGCCCCGGAGCAATGAACCAAAAACTGAGCAATTATCTAAAGCGACAGAGGGAGGCAGAAAGAAAGACTGGGACAGCCAGTTTCTCAGTTTTTCTCTAATCGCTTCCTGCTTCTCGGGTGGTGTGATCACCTCACACCGATGGGAAATGGGAAAGAAATCTTGCCTTTCCCAGCAGCTCTGTACCTGGCGACATCAGATGACTCACAGACCCCTCGGCAGGGAACAATCTCGTCAAGCTGGGACAACATGTTACTCACTGGTGCTGCTCTCCACAGCTCTTGTCTTGTGCTTGAAGACCTCCACCACCCCTTGGCACGCAGTCTGCCCTTGGGTAGGGGATACAGGCTGGGTTCCCTTAGGCTGAAACATAAAGCGTATTTACAGTACCTTGGGAACGATCTGTAGACATTGAGCACTTTCTGTGGTGCTCAGAACCACTTGGGCAGGGAAGAGAGTCACCAGCAGACTCTGCTGTAGCTGTGAGAGGTGGGTGGTATCACAGTTAAAGTCTCTCTGAGTCCCAGGGAGCGTGCAGTGCCCAAATACACCTCCCAGGTCATTGTGACAGCCTAATTTCCGTGCGCATTTCTGGTGGGTGAGGTCACAATTCTGTTCTCCTCTGGTGTTGCCTGGCTCTGGAACTGAGGAAGGAAATTACAACAGAAAATTCAGTATGGGGGATTTTTTGAAGAACTCGAAGTAGCACATAATAAAAACGTTAATAATATGTTGCAATCCAGTTCTCCTCCAGTCAGATGGTTTTGCACCAAGGGGAAGCTGTTGCAGATGCCCTGCAACCTGGTTGGTGTAATATCTAGGCATGAGAGGACATCTCAGAACAAACTGTTCTGCTTCGACTTCCCTAGAGACCAATTAACATGGACAGCTCTTTTCTTTTGGGCTGTGATGATTTAATAATTCAGTGTTGTTCCATTTTAATCTGTTTCTGGTCTTCCCTGTAAAGTAGACTAGTCCTGGGTGATGTGAGGTGTAGGAGTCAGGTTGAAGAGCAAACCCAGACCGGTGGACGGAACTGATCCTACTCTTTTAAACAACTCCCTGTCCTCGACACGTCACTCCCTACTGCAGTAACTGTGACGAGAGACTGGTGGCTGGTACGAGCGACCTTCAAAAGGATTAGCCAGAGATGTGTGACTGCCAGTGAATAACTCTATTACGCCTGATGAACAGTAAATCATTCTAGTAAGATACTTTTCCATTCATTCGTTGCTTGAGAATGATGTGCAGCAAATAGTTCTTAGAAGCCTCTCCAGCGGAGCTGAGCAAAACACACACAAGGAGAGCCAAAAACTTTGTCCCATTCACTTGTGGTCAGCTCACATCAATAGAGTTGGCCAAATGTTGGGAAGAATGGTGTGTGAGCACGTATCTGTGTAAGCACACACAGACGTCTTTTCATCCCAACTCTTACATCTTCTGGTCTCCTGACCATGCCCATGCTACTACTGGAGACAACATTTGTCTAGTTTTTTTGTTCAGATGAAGCAATGGTTACCCTTTGAACAGCAGAGTTCCTGTGTGACCCATAGAACTACGGATAAAATGGAGCGTTTCCCTTACCCAGATGGGTAGCCAATGTATACCAGTGCCAGGATTCCCTCTGCATCTCTCTGTCCCTGCGGGCACCCATGACTTATCAAAACTAGCAAGCTGAAGCTGCTGCTTAACACAAGGAGCCGCCGTTTCCACCCACCCACATGTGTAAATACCATACCGGAATTAAAAACAAAGAAAGCAGAGACCCTGAATCAAGGTGTAAATGAATATCCCCGTGTTGTGTCCCCCCTCCCGCCCACCCCAGATATATGAGATATTCTTCTGTGTCTTGCTCACCAGTGTGGAATGAAAGCACCAAACGGCCGGAGCATGGATAAACTGGATGCTACTTGGCTAAGGAGATCAAGGACCAGTATGTCCCAAGGCTGCTGCACAGGATGCTTCCCTTACATGTGTGAGACCAACCCCTGCTCAAGTCCCTGCCATCCGATCTGGAGCAGGAGCTTGCCTTCCCAGACGGAGAGAGCCTATGACTTGGCTGCAGAAAAGGCGACTTGTGTCAAGGAGGCATGATGGTCAAGCAGTTACTCTACCAGGCATAACTCAGGAGACCTTGCTTATCTTACCTCTTCCCTGTGACCTTGAGAAACTCCATCTATCCACCTGTTCCCACTCAGCTTCACCATCACTTCTTTTTTATTTTTCAGGTAAGACTGCTTACAGGTTCATCCCAAAGGGACTCTCTCTGTAGGCATGACTGAAATTCAAATACTAGCAAATGAATTTCTCTTTTTGACTACACTTCAAAGTCAAAAGAGGTCATGTGTACATGGACACAAATAGAAAACCAGTGCTTCAGATGATAATGCTGTATTTCACAGACCCATTCTTCAGCAGCAAAAATGTTGGCATTTTGCTCAACATCATATGACTTTTCAGTAGTGAGGACTCAGTGCATCTCCACTTGGATTTAACAAAATAATTAACTGTATTCGGCACAAAGAGAAAGTCACAAGATTGCAAAGAGCAGCACTAAGAATGAAGCTGCATGGAAGAGGAGAAGCTCTGAGCTGATTATTAACTACCCGTACAGCCAGGGCACTGGCACTGTATCATTTCTGTATATTCACAGCTGCTCTTGGCCAGTAAGAACTGGTATGAAGCAGGGGCTCCAGATTAGCTCATGTTCATGCAGAGCTAACAATTATCTTTGGTTTTGACTGTTGCAGGGAACTCCACAGCTTCCTTCCCAATCTGCACTCATATTTTCCAGCCCTCAAATATGTCACGCGCCCAGAGAAATAAATTCACAGGGGGAAGGAGTAGGTAGAAATCTCACATCTTTCATGGGTCATCTTTCATGTTGGAGTAACAGCAATTTTCCTAATTTACATCTTTTCTCCATATAACCTTACCATCCCCCCCCTTTCCTCCCGAAATCTGTGCTGCACAGTTCTTTTCCCAGCAGCCATAACGCTTATAAATCATTCACAAGAAGCAGCTATAAGGAATGACTAACATTTTATCATAAAAAAAAGAAGGGCTTACAACACTATCCCTTTGGATGCGCAGGGGATTTAGGGCTTCAAACCGCCCCGTGCCCTCTCTGCACGGTAGCCCTTGAGGCCACTGAGCCTCCATGAAGACTTCTCCTTCGCAGAGACAACCAGTGATAACCACAGGTTTTTCTGCTGGGTCCTCCCACACAGCACTAACTAGCAATTCCTGCTGACAACAATCAGACTTCTCATGTGAGTAATAACATATTAATTTGAGAGAAAAAGGATATTTAGTCATTCAAATCGGGAACAGCCACAGCCTTCTAATTAAGGAGGCCGTTTGTTTTCTCTGCACAGCTTCCTGAGCAGACAGATATCTCAGAGACCAACAACTGGTCTTATCTACAGTCCAGCACTGGAAAAGCGCAAGAAAAATGCATACCAGTCTGGACACTAAAACAAAGAAATATGGCTTTATGTGCAGAATAACCACAAATGGTACATGATTGATTGATTACACGTCGTCATACAACAAGCCTGCAGCTAATGAAGCATAATGCTGAATAGATGAACATGAAATGAACTCCATTAAATAGCCTATAATAAACATTTTGTTCCAAGGAAGTTTTCTAGGCTCTTTTAAAAGCCAAAAAAAATCACAGTAATATTTAATACCTGGACTGCTACAACATAATTAATGAACTCTCAAAAACTTAACAATTATTGCAATAAAAAGAAAAAATAAGCAGTTGGGCCAGGCGAATCTCGTTGTCTAGAGCTCATTGAGACAGGACTCCCTTGTCTCAAAAGAACCCCAGGCCCTTTGTTCTGTGCAAGGGGAGCTCTGAAAAGCCGTACAAGACCATGCCACCCTGGCTGTGTCAGAAGCTCCCTGGAGCAGGGAGAGTGGTGCCAGCCGCTGGTGAGGTGGAGACTAACTCCAGCTTCTCATCAGCTGGTTTTCACCTCGTCGGAGACAACACAAACTGCCACATCCACTTCCGAGCGCTGGAAGTAAACAGTTCAGCTGGGAAACCCATCCACATCAAAACCCAGCAAAGGGCTTAAGGCGACAGCAGAGAACATAGCGCATGGAGGACACGGGCAGCACCGAATATGTGGTGTTAAATGGTCTGCAGGACATTGGCCACCACCCCTTGGACTCTGGCAGCACCCGATCTGTGCCAAGCTGTCCCCGTTCACTTTAGCTGGAAATTCAAGTGCCACCCGCTACTGTCCTCACAAGGATACTGTACCCTGCTCCTGCCTCTGCGTTACTTGCAGTGATCATTTCCACGGATCGTTTTCCCCCTTTGGAAAAAAGTACGATTTCCTCAATATCAGTTAAATACTTTTCAATCCCGAGACAAGAAATCACAAATTTCTGAAGGTAGGCAAACCATCAAGTCTGAAAAAACACTACCATTTTTTTTAAGCACTGACAGTCTCCAAGAATCATGCTAGAACTGAAGCAAGAACACTCATGGACACATTACACAAGTGAAAAAGAGAAATCGAAGTATTTTCTTCTTCTGCAGCATCTCACATTCTGATGTGTCAAAGCACTTTCCAACTCAGTGATCTTCCCAGTGCACCAATGCGGTTTGCAAATACTACACCCATCTGAGAGATGGAAAAGCTGAGAAATGCAAAAGTGGCGTTTCTACCTATAAGAAATGACTTCTCTCAGTCACTATGAGTATGTTATTTTGAGTCTTGAAACAGGAAGCGTGAAGAAATGTTCACCAGAACTCTCATTTTCCACAGATAAGGTAAAAGTGCTTCGAACAGCTGAGCTTTACAATATCTTTAAGAAATGATGGCACTCCCACAAACACATTCACATTATAAGGCATTTCAAGCAGAGGTACCTTTTTTGTTTTCCTCTAAAAAATGTTCCCTGCAATGTTTTTTTTCATTGTTTCTGTTGGAGTGACTATTTTTGCAGGTGCTGAAATGGCAAATACCTCCCTTGACTCTCCCAACTTCTGAAAATCTCAGTGATAATTATAAAGGATAGAATGAAAGAAGGGAGCTATTTTTCTTTCTCTAGCTACTGAAAATATCAGAGACAGATACACTTGAGGTGCTCCCAGCTGCAAACGGGCAGTTGGACTTCCGGGGACTCCAGCCTCCTGCCAATCTCATTTTGCACCTCCACCTTCCTGCCACATCACCAGTGCCCTCTCTTTTGCCCCCAGAAGACAAATGCCCACCTTCACGCCTTTGAAATTAGCCAGCATGGAAGGAAAGAAATTAAACCATGAAAACTTTGACATGTGACTGACAGAACTCCATTCATCTGCCTCCAGCAGCTGCTCTTAGAAAGCACAGCGGTGTCAAAGAAAGAAGAGCTTCCAGAGGATCTCTGTTCATACCAGACGGCATGGACTGTTCTGAGGTAAACATCTACATTCCTGCACATCACCAACTGACCTGATAAAACTCATTCCTATGGAAAGTCTCCTCTGTCATAAAATGGTAGAGGGTAGTAAAGTATTTCTGTTTCTTTGGAGTTTCTCTACATTGAAATTTTGATAGCACAGATCTGTTGGTGCATTCTTCCTGTTATTACCATTAATAAAAGAGCACAAGATCATTATCTTCTAGTGACTGTGCTGACTCCGTAATAGTAGGTTGTGGTGGCTCGATGTGATGGGAAGTCACTCTGGGAATCTTGCGTGACATTTCATGCTCGTTTTATAAAGAGCATCATCGCTGTTCACCTCCATTTACGCTGATCGCTTCATACAGCAGCATTTCCACCAGAGAGGGCGGGTAGAAAGAAAGAGGGCATACAGAAAGAAAGGCAGGAGACAGTGTGTTTGCATTCACATCATTTCTAGGGAATCTTCTATTAACCCAAAGAAAACAATCCTTAGGATCAGAAAAAGAGTGAAAAAGTAAATTTCTACTAAAATTTACAATACTTATTTACCATGGCCCACCTGAAATAATTTCAGCTACATTTTTAACTGTAGGAGCCAAGTTAAAATACTTTGGCTGGACTGGCTTTATCAGGAGCTTATGAATTAAATTGAGAATGAATGCTTTAGTAGAGGTTTTCTGGCATCAAAGGACTCACTGCAATAAGCTTTCTTGGACTAAGCTGAATTATTAATGTTGATTATATAAGAGTACCATTCACCTTTCAAATGCTGAGGGTAATTAGGAATCGCTCAGCAGAATAGCTGGGGAGAAATCACTTGAACAACTTTCTTATGCAGCTCCTTTGAAAGAAACAAAATATTAAAACCCTGCAAGAAAGGCTGCTCTGTTAATATGCATGCTTTCAGCAGATTTCAAAAAAGCCAAAAAGAAAAAAAAAATTATTTTCTTACAAATTGCGTTTGTAGTTAAACATTCGCTTTTGAAATGGAATGTGTTTTCAGCACCACGGCGCTAGAAAGGAAATGGAGACATCGCTCTGAATGCTTAACAATACACTGAGCTGCTTGCTTTTAATAAAAATCTCATTTCACTAACATCATTCTGCTGAGGAAGACGTGTTGAATAACACCAGAGGGCCACCGAACCAACGCCACAGTATTACATCATCGCTATTAAATATTCTTCTTTGTGCATTCACGGCATGTTTCCATGCATTTGATGCAGGAGAAGTGAAAATGGCAGCGAGCTAACGCACTTCAGCGTTAATCAAGATTCCATCATGTTAAATGCCTGCAGGGTTACATCCCTGACCCAGCCACAACGCTCCACCAAACTTTATCTCCTAGGGGCAGGAGGTATCACTGAGCACCCGATGCAGGGAACTCACGAAGCACAGTCGCACACAAGGCAATTAAAGGCTGATTTGAGGCACGCTCATTTCCCTGACAACGTTTCTCTTAATCTCTGAAAGATGAAGAAGGACAGCAATAAAATGTATGAATTAAAGAACTGCTTGCTTTTAGAAGAGCCCTGAACGATCAGAGCCTCAAATAAAATGGGAGCCGGGGCCAGAGTCTGCTGCTGATGCTGAGCCTGCCTCACCCTGCCAGTGGAGCTCACCAGTGACATGGATACTGGGGACTGAAAAAGCCCCCCAAAAGCCATCCCCACACCTCCTACCCACAGTCTTACATGTCCCTGTTTTTTCCCAGTCCTTGTGACTTTCTCCCCTTGCTACCCCATTGCCCTTTCCCTCCTGATTGATCTCAGCTCAGCTGAGCTCTGCTCTAACAGCCCCACCTTAGTCCCTCCCTCTGCCACCCCATGCCTCTCCCCCTTCTCACCCCAGTCACTTTGGGACTTTATTTGGGCAGCATTTTTTTAAACGAAGAACCTTATTGTGAAATAAAGATCAGTTTGCAGTCGGTGTAGGGTAGGGAAGCCTGAGCAGGTCAGCTGTGCTTCATTCATCCAGCTCCCCCGAGGTGTGGGGAAAGGAGGTGGTCCCCTGACCACCACCAGAACAAGGGCACAGATGTGACAGCCAGCCTGTGGGGGAGCAGGCGAAGGAGGGCCTTGCTTTAGATTTTTTAATTTAGATATTCTTTAGGAAAAAAAGAAAGAGGCATGGTATATTTGGGCACTTTCCTGTTTCCCCTACCTTTTAAAAATTCCGCTTCTTCACGCCATTGTTTGTGCCAGGAAAATCAGCCCATTGAGCACAGGGTCTCTGAGTGGGGTAAAATGTGGATGTGGCTCCTGTTGCTGCCAGTCACGCCTTGGCAGGAGGGTTACACATACAGTAACTGATCCCTCAGGACTTCATCTTCTGGCTCCTTCACCAGCAGAATAGCAAGACACATAATATACACTTGCCATGTGACACTTTGACAAATCTTTTGCCATCTACATCTTCATAGGCTTCACCTCCGCTACCTGGGCTCACGCGTGCCAAGAGTGACAAGTTACAGGCTGCCCTGCATCAAATGGACAACTTCCCTGCAAAGGGGTGGGATCTGAGCGACGCAACGCTGCTCCTTTCCCTTCAGTACAAACCAAGTACTCCTGGTTCCTTCACAGGACAAAAAAGCACATTTGCAGTAACCAGGTTGGTGTCACCCGAGACGGACTTCGGACAAAACTCCACACCTAAACTTCAGTCACTCTGGACAAATGGAGGCTTCATTCCAACCCTGATTTGGGGATTCTTCCATGTCTTTAATGGGCCAACCTGAAATCTCCATTCAAACTATTTCTGAATCCCAAGGCAGTTCATTCTCCCTCTGGTTTGAAAGGACGGGGTTTAGGGTGGGTTTGGGGGAACAGGAGAAGAGGCTTATTTTTCAGATTTGGGGGAGGAGAAGGGGTTTGTTTGTCTACAGAAAAAGCAAGCGAGCCAACAAATGAACACAGCCTTTCCTTCAGAAGATCATTTAGACTATGGGATTAATAAAAGCACAGAAACACGACTCCATAAGGGTGCCTGCTCTGGCAGTGGGTGCTGGAAGGGGCCCAGGAAGGCTGTGTGTCCTGTCTGCAGCAGCAGACCTGCAGCACACAGAGAGGACAGCCTGGTTATCAGGCAGTTAAGCCAGTCCCACATATAGAGCTAGAACATGCAGAGCAGCCTGAGCTCCTTCTTAACTTGAACTTGGTTGCGGGACCAAGGACACATAAGCCTGCTGATGATGTTGCTGCTTTCATAGTGATGTCCTTGTAATTTGACTAGCTTACCCTAGCAGATAATAAATTAAGGGACACGCTAGCCGAGTACACGCATAGGGAGAATACCTTCACGCTTGCTAACCTCAGTGATGGCTCTGCCAGGTTAGCAATGCCCTCGCTGGGGAAACCAACTCTGTACCATTTACTGCGGGGCAGGCAAAACATTCCAGCTAAGTTCTCCCAGCTTTTACTGCAGAAGATCACCTCGAAGGAGCAGTTTCACTTTCCTTATTGTGCCATACAAATGTATGACCTTTCCCAGGGGAACACTCAGGCTGGTGTCATCAAGTAGAAGAGAAGTCACTAGGAAGGCCACAGCTCCAGGTGTGTGCTCTGCCAGGGCAGCTGGGGAAGAACCTGCCCCTCACACAAAACCAGCCATTAAGTCCCTCTCGTCCTCTCCTACATGCATTGGGAATTGCAGCTGCTCAGGGAAAGCACTGTTTGGCCCTTAATTCATCAGTTCAACTTTCAGTTGAATATTCATACAAATATTCATGATGAATATCCATCCGTTCAACTGAATATCAGTTCAATATTCATATTGCCTAAGCACTCAGATAAGCCAGTCTGGAGTATGAGATATCCAATTTCTTGTTTCTTTAAGAACATTTTGAGTATGTTGGAGATGCTCCACAACCCAGCAATAATTTGGAAACTGAGACATGGGGCAATTATGCCACCAAATACAAGTGGCAAGCAGCTGAACAGCCAGCAACATTGCCAAGCTTTCACCAAGCAACGCAGGAGAGCAATCAAAACCAGCATTACCCAGAGCCAAACACCAATCAGCCCTAAAAAGTAAAGAATAAAAGAAAGAACAAAGCATGCCACAAGCAGCAGGCAACCTTGCTCCATTTAACAAATTTCTTAAAAAAGCCATTAGATAGGAAATTACAACACAAACCAAAACATTCTTGTGAATGATTCCACTGTCGGTAAAAGCCAAATGTAAAGGAAAAGACACAGGCTAGAAAACCAGAGATGAGCTGTATTAGTGTCATTATCCCCCTTACTTCACCATGGCGCAGCAGAGAATATTCCCCTTAACGCTCACAGGGTGACGGGAACATACCAAGCGCCTGCCGAATGCCAGGCGTGCTCTGCGCTGCCTCCGATGCAGCAGCAGCCCCAGGCTCCCTCCCCATCGTGGTCCTTGGAGATGGCACAGTGCTGGCCCATCCCTACAGCACTGGAGAAAGAAACTGTGCTCATAAACGGAGACCCTGTGTCCCAGCCGGTCACGGGGTCTGGAGGGGGTCCTCACTGCACCCCACAGCCACCGCGTGGCCTGAACAAATCATTTTTTCTACCTCCATCTTCCCGCTTGATCTGCTCGGATAGAGTTCTGTGGCCTAAGGGCTTCCTCTTTGGATTTGGCATCAAACTAATAGTTTCTACACGAAGCAGGACTTTTATTCATGTCACCGGCACAGCATCACTGGAGAGCTTTGCCAGTACCTTTTCCTTTGAAAAACGTATCGTGCTCTGTTCTCTTCTACCTTGGGCAGGGCAATGCTGCATGTTTCATCTTGATAAGGAAACCCTGATCTCATCTGGGACATTGCTTTTCTAATGTAGTACTAATAATAATGACGGTGACGAATCTGCTCCTTAACAAATAATTGGCATTATTGGGTGAGTGTAGCAGTTGATGACCTTAGATCTTTCCACAGATAGACATAAATGCTGTAGATGAATCAGCCTGCACTGATCGTTCACTGTTCATGATTACCCTCTTCAGGGTCAGTACTTTTCCTGCCTTCAGGTCCTCCCCATATACAACCACAACATGTGAGAAAAATCAAGTGCTGGCTGTGAAACTTCCAAGTTGAAGATGTTTTCTCTGCCTCTGTTGCTAAAAAAAGCCCTGGTGCTTCCATGGTTTGTTACAAACTCTTCATGAATCCTAAGAAATAAATGGTATCGACGTTTATGTTTTTTCATTTTCCCGTTTCAAGTTCAGACACAGCATTGCCAAAGCGCTCCTTCCCACAGAAGGTACATCCAAAGTGTGAGTTGTATGCTCCCCAGTGGTTGTTAATAAATTTAATCAGCAATAATTGCCCAATTGATCAAATTACTTTTGGCTTCATCTCTCTGAAGACGTACTGGATAAGTCAATGCTGCTGGTTAGGTGAGGAAATGCTCACGTGCTTTTCCTTGCTGTGCAATCTAATCAATACCTAATTGCCTCACTACACAATACAAATAATACACAAGCAATAGGATGAATGCAAACAAGCTCCCGTCTCTTATGCCCTCACTCAGAATGGCTTTCTCAAGAAGCAGATTATGCTACATTTGCAGGAAAGAATGGATTTAAGCGGTGAAGTCCTCAAAATAGCTAAGAAGGTAAATAAACTCCAACCTTCTTTTGCTTTTCTGCCTGAGTTCGGGGAACAAAAGATTTAAAGCCCTCCTTCTGGAGCATGGCGTCTCTCCACTGCCACCCCCCTCAGCTCAGCCCTTTTACTGAGTGCACCCCTGGGCACCCCACCTCGTGGCGGGCCTTTGTCTGAATTTCTGTGCATTTCTGGCTGCGCCTATTGCCATTCACTACCTTTCTTCTCCCTTTGTGTCCCAGCTGCGATTCCCCCCCTTTAAACAGAACACCATTGGAGGGAAAAAGCAAAGTCTCTTCCTCCCCATCCCCTCACCCAGGAGTCAGTGGCAGGTTGTCCTCATGCACTGCACCACTCCATCTTCCAGAAGGTTTTGTGCCCTCCTCTCCCACAACAGAAACACATTGGATTGATGGGGTCCGATGGCCAAGCAGCTTTCCTGTTTTCAGTCACAGCTGATGGTAAAAAAAGCTCAGCGACCATGAGGCAGGTAAACAGCCATGAAAAGGAGTGCAGCAGGGACAGCCTCCAGAGCTCCTGCAGCACCTGACTCCTTATGCATTTGGTTCAAGGGACGGACATCTCTGAATCTGAGGCGAACTCTTTCAGGTCTGAGGATTCAAACATTGCTATGGCTTTTGCTCACACCCAGCTTAAGCTGCAGGAAGTGATGAGCCACGAGAAGAAAGGAGTCTGGGGGTCTCCTCTGGGCTCTGGTCTGCTGCACCACCACTCCAGCACGGCAGTAATAAACCCAAACCAGCAATTCAAGGCTAAAGTCAAACGGTTAAAGCTGATTATGAATAAGTTGCCCAGATTAACTTGGCCACCTGCATGACAGAAGTTCACACAGCTCTTGTTTGAGAAATGTCAGAGCTACTACTCCCCTCCCCTTCTTCATGGCATTTTAGCTCCTGAAAAAACAATGAGAAAGTTGATCCTGGAAAAGGGTTCATTACAAAAGGAAAAAGTTGCACTTGTCAGTGAAGCTTTGCAAGCAAGGTGTAACAAATGCTAGTAATTTTTGAAAACCAAGATGAAAAAGGTATCATTGGCCTGCCCAAGATAAAAGGAAAGATTAACATACTTTTTTTGAAGTGCAACCATGCTTTTCCACAGTGCTTCTGAATGCAGGATGTACTGTTTGTTTTCTGATTTCAGCATCTAAGGCACCCTGCAACCAGGAACTCAATCAGTCTGGAAGGAGAGCAGTAAATGAGTATCTACCTTCAACCACGTTCAGAGATACAAGACAGACAGATGCCAAGTCACCTGTTTCCCGTGGAAGAATAAAATTTTTTCAGCTACTGACTCCCACCTAGCTTTCACATCCTAAAATAAGTAGGGAAGTTTCCTGGAGTTTCAAAACTCCTTCCATGACAATGAAGGGCAGCTCAGATATTTGAAATTCTTCTTTAAAGCGCTAATCTACCTGTTAGTTCAAATTCATGTCTCTGTGTTAATTTACTGGTATGATGATAGTGCCTTCCCCAGCACCTTTTCCCATCCTAAAACTTCCAGTGCAGCCCTCAAACTGCTCCTGCCAAAATACCTCACGGCAGAGAAGCATAAACCACTAAAAGCCAAGTCTCACTGACTCCCTGACATCACCTTACTGACACAGCGGCACCCTCAACACCTCAGCAAACAGATAAGGAAGTATTTGACAGGGAGGCATCCTTGCAAGGCAGATCCAGTGAGTATGTGCTTCTGTTTACTGACTTACTGAGATGAGCTGGTATCCCACATTGGAATGAAAACCTGGTGTTAGATATCTTTGGGCTATCTGACTTCAAGATGAGGTTATTACCCCGTCGCCTAGGTGAGAGGCCATTTGACATCATAAGTAGTCTGTGTGCGTATGGTGACCTACCAGGAGCTGTGGGAACACCATGAGCCTCCAAACATGGAATATTAAACCACCATTAGGTTATGTGGATGGTAGGAAGCTTCCACAGGTTAAAGGAAAGTCCTTTTATCCTTTAAAACCCATCACTTGAGTGGGATCTGGAGTCCACAAGACAATCTCTGTGGAAAAGCACCTGTCAGTTGTCATTAGCATTGCTCACAGCCTAACAGACACAGAAATGACAGGCACTGAATAAAAGCATTTTTAAATACATATCTTCTGCTTTAGTCAAGATTTATTGCAGAGACTATACATGATTGCTCCAGTTTTCCTTTAGAGAACCATCA
This sequence comes from Limosa lapponica baueri, assembly GCA_002844005.1. NCBI lineage: Eukaryota > Metazoa > Chordata > Aves > Charadriiformes > Scolopacidae > Limosa > Limosa lapponica. Next base: position 136,504 of record KZ506623.1, read on the forward strand.
CTATGAATCAGCATCCAAAAGCCCCCTTCATACCAAATGTTTAGTTGGCAAGAGTTAATAATTGAATGAAATCATTTCTATATTTAAGAAGGGAGCAGAATATAGATCTTCAGACAGATAGTGGACAGGGTGACTCACTGTGCTATTTCTCCTCCTTCCCTAAGCCCACTCCCTTCCTTTTCTTGGTTCATACACTGGGTTACTCACAGTCTAGAGCTGGCTGAAAGGAAAAAAGCCATGGAAAATAAGAGGATTTGCTCCTGTTTGCCTTCCCCCACTGCAATAACGACTGCCTAAGTAAAAATCAAAGCCAAGGACTGAAAGGAGCCTGAAGCCAAGTCTGCTTGGAGGGCAGGACCCAGACAAATCGTAAAATCTCTCTGCTGGAAGATGACTGCTGATGTACACGAGATATAGGAGGATGATGACCTTGTACCTTCACAGTCCGCTTTCTCCCATGCCATAGGAAAAAAGCAATTATAAACATAGCTTCAAAGAGTACAACCGACTGGTCTTACAACTTGTTTTCTGGGTAGAGAGCCTTTCACAGATGTCAGATCTCCTTTCCCATCTAAATTACCTCTGCCGTTCTATTTGCACCATAGTATGCTACACAAACCCGAAAACACAGACCTTCTTTAACAGAACAAACACCTTCACACGTCTTCATTTCTTTGTTATTCTCTCTGTATAAACTTCAAATAACTTGACCCAAAAAATTTAAAAGGCTCTATTAAGACAAAGAATCCAATGTACTTCAGTGAATTTTCAATAAGGCCTGGCCAATGGAAAACCATATTATGGTCAATTAAAATAAAATACATTTTTTCAGTATTATTATAGATCACTGACTCCATAATTACAACTATACATTGCCCCAAACCTGTATTTTAGGATAAATCTTTTGTTGGCCTTTTTGTCTTGGGGTTCCAGGCCTGTACCAAACTGAAGATAATTTAATGTTTCAAGGATAAAATTCCTCTAATTGATGTTCTTGCTCAGGTCTGTTCAAAACAGTGGAACAATTAGTTTCATATACCTCTTGTGCTCCCTGGCCATAGCTCATCTTCACACTTCAACACATTCTCCCTAAATTCCAGCTCTCCTTCTAAAAGAGAAAAATGCACTTTTTATAGGATGATTATTAATTTAGCTGTGCTGTCTGAAATTGGTATGATCATTTTTATTCTCTCTGAAACCTTTGCCACAGTAAAAGCAAGAGCAGTCCTGATTTTTGGACTGTCATTGCCTGAACAAATATTGGTAGAAAGGGTAAATGGATCATGAAGAGCCATGTGTTAATTGCTTCAGAAATCAATATGCTCAACTTGAATATCCCCGAGCAAAGACTGTCCTTTGCTATGTCAAACCACAGATATTTTGTGCTCGCTTGCTTTTTCCCCAGTTCTGAATTCACCACAGACTTACTCCTCTTCTATTCCATTTGTGGTTATGATCAAAGCATAGATGCAATAAATATTGGGGTAAATGGACACAATGGCACTGAAAGAGTTTGGGGATTAGTCTGACAAATCAGCTACTTTAGCTCCAGACATGGGAATTTATTTTTTTTTTAAGCAGTGTTTTCTTAACTGCTGGAAATTGAAAGCCTTACTTCTATACCCAACCATTACAAGAGCTGACCAGACAGCATCACACACGATACCTATTGGGGTTTTTTATTTCTGTTGTACCATTCTGCTCTGCTGCAAAGACACTTGCCATTTTCAATTCAGGTGGAGCAAAAGCAAATGTTAACATTTTGAGGCAGCCTGTGAAACTCTGTCCCCTTGCATTTTCACCAGAAGAGTTTATTTTCACCATAATCACAGTCCCTAATGTATGCCTGGTTTAAGGCTCAACCAGGCACTGAATTAAACTGACTTACTTTAAGTCACAATGGTATAATCAGCATCCTTAGGTTATTTCTTGCTCCTTCACGAAGGCCAGATGCTTTTTCTTTTCTAACACTGTGATAACTTTAAAACCATTTACTTTTCCAAGTGTATCTTCATAGAACAATGTTCTGGACACAAACCCTTCACGGAAATAATCTCAGAAAAGCTGTTAGTCTCTTCAGTCACAGTTGGCACATCCTTCATTGGGTCCAAGCATTAGCTTTGGAGGACATGCCGTAAGACAGCTACTCGGGCACTGCTCCCTGTCTCCTGGACACCAGGTTTTTGGATAACTTTCACTTTGTTGTTCTTGCAAAGGAATAATCAAGGCCATATCCCAGAAGCGATACACCTGCCCATGGCCTTTGTAGGACACGAATTTCATACGGTTTCCTATGCCTGCCAGCTGGCCAGGAGGAGATCGTCTCTCCACTTAAAGAAAACAAGAAGTACTGTGCTTCCCGCAGTTCCTTGTTCTGCCATGCCGTGTCCATAGCTACATCCAATCCTTTCATCACACAGGGCAGCTGAGCAGATGACAGCAACTTCAGGGGCTTTGTCAAACGGCCGGTTCACTCATGCACTTGACCAAATTACCAACACTTCCTGGCCATTGCTGGGATGACCAAAAACGAGATCTCGTATCAAATTATTTTAATCTCCATGTACAGGAATAAAAACTATGTGATACACTGCTAAGCACAGGAGAACGTTTATCATGCCATAACTGTAAATGCCATGTTGGTTTTGTATCACTGTGTGCCTCATTATTGGAGCAAATGAGGCTCGGGTGACATCGGCTGCCACATTCCAGCTGCTTTTTGAAGCGCCTCCACCTGTTGTTTTGCCCTTCTTGGACACCAAGCAGTTACATTTAATGAATCGTTGTCGTACCAGAGGAAGATCATTGTTGAGCAGCTCCTCTCACACATATAACGTTCTCAGGATTTACATAATTTTCACTCAACAGCTCCTAGGGTTGGGCTGCAAGAAGCCTGCCCTCCTCAAGGTTCCTATGTGGCAACCGAAACTAAGTAAATAAATAGAAGAGGAAGAGAAGAGAAACCCAGCTTTCTAAGGGTCCAAAATAACATCAAGAATGCATCTTGAGTGACTCCACCCTCTGCCCACAAGTGGAAGAGGAAGAGTCATTCTCTCTTCCCCCTCCCTTACCCATAATTGTTGAACATTTGCTCTGCTTTCCTGGCGATACGATTCCAGGAGAGCGATTTCTGTCCTTGGAAGACAATCAGTGCCCACAGGCACTGACCCACAGAGTGTTACACACCGGCACCACAAGCCAGTCTGCACCTGAGGTCACCACCCTTGGCTGCAGAGCGGGATGCCACCTCCCTGGAGATGGTCTACACACAGCACATGAGTGGGCACGGCATCGGGGATTTGCCTCTATGGCTACTGTACAGCAACGTTTCAGGGACTCCTTAGCCAAAATGATTTGTCTTCAAAGACACAGGTCTTTGAAGGGGAGGCATCACTTGTGGAGAACAACTATTAAAAAAATAAGCTTTACAGCTGTCTCATTGTGTTTCACCCATTTCACCCTACAACTGCCCCAGCTATAACACATTTCTGTTTCTCCTTCACTTCTCTGGCTATTGTTTTACTACCACATCTGTCACTGCAACTTTTGACAGACGCTGCTGTAATCTTCTTGCTGTAAAGTCCCACTGTAAAGTCCCATTAACTTCAACAACGAGTTTAATAAATAACTTATTTCCCTTAACATGCTCAAAAGCCCCTCTTCGCTCGCTTTCTTTTCTGCTTAAATCCGTCATCAGAATTTATTGCAAAACATCTGGACATTCCTTCATCACATTTCTTCCTTCACGGTTCTGTTCCACTTTTACTTCACACTACAGCTTTTCTGTTTCTGTCTTTTTATTTACATGCTACGCTGGTTAATTATCTGCTTGGTTTTCCAACAAAACAAATATAGAAATGCCAGTTGGAGGGGACTTCTGGTGGTCTCTAGTCCAGGCCCACAACTGGAGCAACACTATCACCAGTGCTAGACCAAGCCACCCACGCCACGAAAACCTCCCCAGAGTTCTCTTCGCGTTGCCTTGGGGTACCGGGGTGCAGT
>KZ506623.1:140630-174296 GCA_002844005.1 Limosa lapponica baueri
AAAAAGATGCACACCCAAGCGTCCTCTGGACCCAAGCATGCACCCCAGAAATACTGCACTCCTTGCAAGCTATGAGGAAAAAAAAAAAAAGGACCAGAGCAGAGGCAAGCAAGCCAAAGTCCACAGTGTGACAGGGCTGAGGAAGGGCACTGGAAACCTGACTATTCTTTCATATAGTACTGTCTATTCTTTCACATAGCCAGAAGAAGAAAAACAATTCTCTGTATGTACTAGCGGGAGGTACAGAAATGCTCATGCATGTTGCTACGCAGACTGGTGACCCACAGGATACATCTACAAGGCCAAAAGAAACACGGTGTGGGCCACTGGCCCAGCATCACTATATGGGCTACAAGAGCGTTACAGGCAGGGGCCCAGAGAAAAGCAGTGAAGCTCATCAGCGACAGAATTGTCAGGGAAGTTTAACAGCGTTCTACTGAACGCTCTGCAAGCCATTTGCTTTGTCAAAGCAAGCAAGCTTTCAGAGCAGGGTATGAAATGTGTGAAAGCCAGCAAAATAATTTCAATAAAACTGAAGCAAATAACACATTGTGTAAGAGCAAGCAAGAAAATAATTTTACCTATGAGAAAAATTAAGAAAGGTTCTGTGGGGATTATAAGCACAATCCCAGAAATAACTGGAAATGAACAATGAAACAAGTTCATTCCTGACACCGTTCCAAAGTAGCCAGTGAGGAAAAAACGCACTGGGGAAAAATTTGGCCCTGTTAGAGTATTTACACGGACAGTGCAAATATTTTGATCAATACCTAAGAGAAACATGTTGAAAAGGGAGGTGCAAATTAACTCCAAAAGGTGGAATGTCTCTTTCAGTAAAGGAGATGCACATTGCTAACCTTAAGAAACCCAACCTTAAGTGATTTCCAAACGTTATGTGAATCCCCAATAAGCGATACATCTCAGCCTCTGTTTTAAACCACTATCATGTTACTGAAACTACGTTACCTTAATGCGAATCACTCTCAATCGACGCTGATGCAAATAAGAGCAATTCAGATATAAAAGATAAAGAACCAAGCTCTCTATCTGTGAACCATACATTGGAGAAGGCTGGAAGAAGTCAGCTCCCAACCAGGAAAGCTGAGACAGGCTGATTAACATCCCTTTATGAAAAAAACCATTTCTGCCTGGTGGAACAACCCAGGTCAGATTAACCTTATAGAAGCAAACTGCCTGCTGAGATGCAATCCAATTGAAACTTGTTCTTCCTGTATTTCTATCTGGTTCTGGCCAAAAACTCAGAGGATCTCAAGCAGGTTTCATAAAAGTGAGTTGTGCTGGGAAAATAAGAAAGAAAAGGCTGCTTGAAAGCTTCCAAAAATGGACAAATTGATTAAGAGCTTTTGCCTGGTGGTGATCCACAAATGAATTATTTCAACGGTGCTTTATGGAGTTTATAAACTTGTTATACAACCGCGAGCGTGGTTATGGATAGCAGGACCCACAAATGAACCTAAAGGAAATTGGCCAGTTGAATCTCACGGCATTAATCAGGGTTTGGGCAGGAACACCTTCTCCTCCTCAGGGTTCCCCAGCCATTTCTACCACGTAAAACTAGAAACACTTTCTACATCTACAGCTCAGCCCACATGATTGCCATCAACCCTTTCCTCTGCACAGTCTTAAAACATCACCAGAAGAGGTAGTTTTTCACCCTGTCTTTTGGTGTGAGTAACAAAGCACAGTGGGTTGCTAAATTCAAAATAATAGGATGTGATTTACCAGGAAATGCAGACAACTTCCGTTAACACTTAGGAATTGCTTTCAAAGGATTGGGTTTCAGAGGCTGGGGAAGTTGATGCCAGGCAGTACAGAGCACAGCTTCCACTCGTGTTCTGTCCCTTAAGACTCGTTTGCACACACCAAAACAGCTCTGTGAACCCAACCAACACAGCAGCGAGTGGGGGATTCTCTTCCCCACCCCGTCCCTGCTCCAAAGCACCTCACTACTGTCAACTCAACACCATGCAGGACTGAGCACTGTCAGCAGAGAAGGGTATTGTGCTACTGCTAAATCAAAGTGGGAGACACACACTTGGTTATTCCAGAACCATTTTTTGTGAGGGACTGCCTTGTAGAAAGTTTTTATCTTAATTAATTCCCCTTCCTGATGTGAATAAAAAGTAAAAAGTTCAGAAGCTTCTTGTGTCAGAAGCTTCTGGACCAACCAGCGATGAAAGAAATGGCAAGTTTCAAACTGTTTGTCTTTGATTCATTAGTATCACCACTGAAAACCAAACAAACGAACAACCCCACCTTACTGATCAGCTTACCTTGTTAGAGCACAAGGGATATACCCCTATGGCCTGCACAGGGTTTATAACGCACAACGGTTAGAGCCTCTGCCACTGTATAGTTGGAAATACTTGTCACTTGTTGTGCCATTACCAAAAGCTCAGACTGGGGAGAAAGATCCAGTCCGCTTTAAAAAAATATGCTTCAGCAAGTTTTTATTAGTAGTTCTCTTCAGAATTCCTTCCACTATTTTACTGCTGTTTCCATTGTTTTTTATGAATTACATGATTTTCAAAATGTCCATTCCTCCAAACCACACAAAGCATCTTCCCTTTCACAGCATCACAAATTCACTTATTCCCGCAGCTCCCTCCCCTGAGACGAGCAGCTAAATGTCCCAGTTCTGCCAAAAGCGAGGAACGGGCCAAGCAAAACATGGCCGAGATGCTGGTGAGGAGAATTTTGCCCCAAGTGCCTTCAGGAAACACGAAGCAGGTGGACACAGCATGGCCAAATGAGGAGATGTGGCAGTGGCACAGGTGATGCTGGGAGGGAGCCCAAAGCACAGTCCCCTTTAATTTGGAAGAGTAACAAAGGTGTCTCTCTGACAAGTTCCTTAGTACTTTTGTCTCCTTTGCAAGTGACAAAGGACAACTGTAAGCCTGTAGAAGTTAGGCACAGTTTAAAAGAACCCAAGATGACAGAGGATTTATCAGCATAAAGGTCAGTTTAGATGGAAAAATATTATTCTCAATTTAGCTGTGAAGTTTTCCACTCCAGAAGCACAGCATACAGCCTCCCACTTAACCTTTCTCTGTTAAAAAATGGGTTTGGAGTCTTTTGCCTGCATGCCAAGCAAAACAAACTTCAGCAGCTGATTTTTTTCATAAATCATGATAGCATCACTCCGCAGAAAAGAAAAGCAGCTTGGGAATTTCAGAGTTTATCAAAAACCACTGTGTCCAGAGCTCAGTCCTGAAGAGGGACGCGACAGCCAAGCCCAGCTCCGCAAACAGAGGTGGTGAGAGATTCCCCACCATTGTACAACAGAGCATCGTATTTTAAGAGAGAGGCACTTGGAGCCACAGTGCCAGGTTTACCTGGCCTCCTAAGCTGCAGATTGCACAGATCAATCTTAGGAGGAGTCCAGAGGGTAAAAGTCTGATTGCAGTTTTATACATGCTTTATTCAGGCTTGACCAGATAAGTCAAAGTGGCCAATTTCTACAGTAAATTTAATATTACTTTGGTACAGCAAGTGTATATTTCTAATGGGTTTATGGAGTGAGCTGTAGCAGTAACAGATTTCTTAGTTTATGAAAGATGTGTCAAAGTGACATTTCAGCTCCAACTAGAAAAAAATCTAGCTTCATTTTAAAAGATGTTGAAGAAGTGTAGGTGAACCATACTTAAGACCAAACAAAAAATGTTTTCATTCCAGCCATTCAAGAATATTTTAATATCTGTCACATTGAAGAATACTGCAAAACAGGACATTTCCAACTAAAAAATCCAAATATTTTATTTTGAAATCCTATGAGGATTTTTTTTTGATGAATCTTTACAGAAGTTTTTTTCTAAACAAAACACCCAAACTTAGAAAATGCACGTATCTGAGCATTACCAAATCAGCTATCTTTACCCTCTCCTCTCCAAGAAACTTTCTTAAGACTGACTCCTGTGACATCGGAGCCCCTCACTACAGGTAATGCTCAGCATCCCTCTCTTTTACAGGAGGAGGGAATTAAAAATCAGGCCCAGTTACATGGAAGTAATTTGCTCAGGATCAGGCAGCAAAAGCAAAGCAGACTCTAGCACCCAGCCTGGCCCGTGTTAAGAAGCATTAGTCTTCACTGATCAAAAGGCCTTACAGTATGCAATAACCTTATGAAAGTATTTTTCTTTTTTTATTTGATAGACTTCATGTCAAATGTGCCAGTGGAGATCAAGGAGATGGGCTGGGAGTTTAGATACTGGACATCTTTGTGCCTGAAGTTTTCCAGAGAATTCTACAACCAAAGCAAGTTCTAGAAAATAAAGAGAAGTGGAAATCTGGGCACCTAAATCTGTAATTATATTCTTTAGAGCTCTCACACAGGCATGTAGCACAGGCTCTGAACCCTTGGTAAGTATCACAGTGAAGACTGTACTCGTTTGGAGGTGTTTTGGAGCACCTTAATACCACCTTCATGGGCTTCAAGCAGAAGCTTGAAAACATGGCCACAAGGATCTTACTGGAATTACCTGTCCCATTTGAGTAAAGTCTGGGGCTACACTCAAGGGCAAAAATCACAACACAGTGCCAGGAATTTTTATGATTGCTTTCATCTCACCACTTTTTTTTTTTTTTGGTGAGTTTTTTCAATGTAGCAATTAAAAAATGAGCAGGAAAATAACTGAATAGAAACCCTGACGAGCCTGGTGTGTAAGCATTTCTGAAGGTCTGTGGCATGGTTCACATGGGATTGGTTCAGTCCCTCCATTGTTCGGCTGCAATTTTTAAGAGCAGTTTCCTGGGGCGAGCCCAGATTTACGGGCAGGCCTTGATCACAAGGCTCCCAAGCCCAGCAAGCGGTCACTTGCTCTGCCCAGCACAGCACCGGCAGGAGCAGGGATGGTGTAAAGCACTGGTCGGCAAGTGGGGCTGGGAGCTGCCAGATGGATTTGCTAGAACAGTCGTAGAACAGCAACAAGCCATGATGCAAACAGCTGAACTCTTTTTTTTTTATTTTTTAATTTGAGCCCATTTTCAGACTGCTTCAAAAAAATATTCCCTGCTCATTTTATTACAAACCAGCCAAGTTTACTCCAAAATGACTCACTCTGTCACCGAGGGAGAAGGTACGATCTGCCACATGTGTCAGAGAAGGCCTATGAGGTAATTTCATTCTCTCACCATATGAAATCTATTATATCCTCATATAATGAAAAAGCAAGGATGTAGGTGGCAATCCCCAGATGGACACAAAAATGAGAAAAGCTCTGGTGGATTGCTAATCATGTTTTGAAAAAAACAAATGTATTTCTTTGTATGGAAAGTAGGTTTTTCTCCTCTGCAGCATCCACATAACATTTGGCAATAACAGCAACAGCCAGGATTCATATGCGAGTATATCTAATTTCTGATGCTGACATTTTGTGATGAGTTGAGTTGCCCGGGAAATTCAGGTGCCATAAAGGGTAAGCAGCCACATATAGCATGTCTTTTGCTTCCTATGTAGTTCCATTACTCTTTGGTACACTTCCAGATCATATGAAATACAATCTTGCTAACCAAGTTTCTGGACCCTCAGCATCTGAATTAAGCACTCACAGATGTTCTCTTTGCTCTACTCCTTTTCGCATGATGGATCCCCTCACTGCAGGCTCTCCGCTGAGGTACAGTTGTTTTCTCACTTCGAAAGGAATTTCAGAAACCATTTCAGTTCATCTGCGGAATTTTCCATCCAAGTGTTGTTATTTATTTGCATTGTCACCAACCACCAGAGGCCAGTCATTAGCATGGGCCCTACTATAAAGGTATTGATGAAACTTATATAGTCCTCACTACAAGTTTTCCAGAGGACTGTGACAAAACAAAACCCAGCATTTTTGAACTACTTCAAGCTAAAAAGAGGGAGGGGAAAAAGGAAGTCTAAAGGGAGAGGAACCAGAACTCAGGACTTCCCTGGTGAATCAGCAGGGTCAATGTTGTAGCTTTGCTGCCTGTGAAAGTGCCACCAAGACAGACAGCTGAGGACCCGTGCCACTGAGCTCCCAAACCAGTGGATTCTTCAAGTAGAATTTCACAGTTTAGGAGCATGACTTTCCCAAGAGGTCATGGCATGGTTCACATGGGATTGGTTCTAATCTAGGGATCTCCTAATTTTATTCTTCAGAAACACACACAGTTGGTCAAACAAGCAACATGAATGTTCCACCTGCACCAAAACCTGCATTGAGCAGGAAGTTGTATATCCAGTAAGGACTTAGTGGGTGACCTCACCTCCCTTTCCTATTGTGGTGGGACACCCACGCTGCAAACCAGCCACTATTGGCACTCCAGCACTAAAGAGCTATTTGTTCTTTAGAGCTGGGACTCTGATGGATCCCAAATATCTCAGAGCATAGCTCAGAGCAGCCCCTGGTGAAACAGGAGAAATACCACCATTCCACCAGCTTGCACCAGATGAGGTTACACAGATCACAGGGCCGGGTGGCTACCGTAAGACCCATATGATGAGAAATACAGAATCACTCTGGAATTTTTGTGCCACTGCACTGAAACTCCATTGAAATAGCTCATGGTTTGTGTACATACACCAGCGTGCTCCAGCCTGCATCAGAGAGCAAGACCATGGCACAGCCAGGAGGGGAGCCCCGTCCTCAGCAGCAGGCCTTGGTTTCATAGCAATAGGCAATTAACTCATTGATCTGCTCTCCCCCTCAGCACTGAGGTGAGACAGCAGGTAGAGCAAAGACCTTGTGCCCATTTGGAGCACAGGCTTGGCTTTGCTGCTCTCCTGGGTTAAAGAGCCCCATTGGAAAGAGACAAGCAGGACCCAAGTAGGCCGGAGTCTCCCCACAACAAGAACCCAGCACAGGCACCAGAAAGACACAGCCCAGACTGCCATCATAACACCCACCACCCACCCAGGACAGAGCTGTACCACAACTCCATCACTGCCTCAAATCCTAATCTGATTTTGTGCTCCAAAAAAAGCCACAGAGAAAAACGCAAGAAGCCAACACTACAAGCCAGAACTCCTCTATTTCCTCTCAGACCAGCAGCATACCCCTCTAGCATCTCGGCGCCAGGGACATGGGAAAGACTGCCCTTTGTTTTTTCTCAGCAACAGCAGTGATGTCCACATAGCTATGGGAACCAGTGGAGTGACAGAACTCTCCTCGATACAGATTCCCCCTTCTCTCCATGAGCTGGATTTGAACTTTGGCTCCAAACCTGTGCCTTCAGGTGCTCTGCAGGGTGAAAGCACACAGAGAGCCATCAAGGGAGCAGGAACAGCCAGAGTGTGGTTGGCAGGGAGCATGGGCTCCATGTCAGAGTCCCAACAAGATGTACCACATATATAAGTGGGGATTCAGGGATGCAAGTCATCAGCCACATTTAAGGAACAGTTTTGAAAAAGTTTTGCAGTGGCAGCAAAGGAGATGTCACCTCTGCAGTGCTGTGGGTGTTTTAGGTACCTGTTCCAAAAAGGAAATTGTTCCTAGAGGAAATATTTTTCAGAAGATATTAAAAAGGCTTTGACAACCCAACCTATTTTCTTCCAGTTCTTGGATACTTACTAGTTTACTAACATTTTCCCCACCCCAAGAATTCACAGGGCCAAGGCAGAAAGCCAACACAAATGCTCCATCTGAATCTTCCAACTGAAAAACATAACCGGAAAGAGGAACTTTTGGGGAGTAAACTCAGCTCATCTGCAATGGTGGCTTTTATTCAAGATGGGCCTGAGCCAAGTTTCCTTGCTCTCTTTTCCCTCCTTTCAGGTTGGTCCTGTCATGGAGCCGAAGACTTCACAGGGAGACCCGGCGTTTCTGCAGATGGTCCATTTTAGGAGGTGAAGCCACTCACAGGTACAGCTCCCCCTTGCCTGAGGCAGCAATCAAACAGAAACCTCACGGGCCTGAGTGCCCTTGTACTTGCTCATGTTCTCTGTGGGCTGACGTCAAAGATGCTACACATTTGTGTTAGTGTAAATAGCAAGAGAGAGGAGAATCAATCCCTGCTCAGCCAAACACAGTTCACTTCCATCCCCTGGCCAAAAGTAATCTCAGGACAGCGCACAATTTGGTACATTGATTTTAATATATTGGCATTTCCTCCCTCTTACTGTGTGAACAGTCTGTTTACAATTTCAGAAAGCCACTCTGGAAAAGACTGTTACAAATCAGGATGAATAAAAGCTTGTCCTGTTTGCCTCCAGTGTCTGATATTGCTAGTGTGGGAGGTAGGGCAATTGGGGATACAAAAACCCCACACTCAAGCTTTCTTTGCTAATTCCTTAGTGTTTCAGGTAGGTCCAGACTGTAAATCTGTTGGGCATTTCAACAGTCACTCAATAGGAGTCTAATTTAGTGGAGGCATTTGACTCTTTCTTACCAATTCATTTACAGTAGCCACCAGTATTCCTTTTAAACTCCTTTAGTGTGGCTCGCACACTAAATCTCTCAGCAGGCAGACAGGCCCTGTTCATTTGCTCTATTTGTGTGTTACTTTAAACCAAAGAGTAAAGGGATAATCTACATCAAATGTGTATTCCGGGCTGGTTTGGCTCTACTGCAAAGGGTGAGCATGGAGCTCCTCTTCAATTAGCAGAAGAGGCAAAGCTGAAATTGCTCTATGAATTGTCTGTAGTATTTGAGGAGACAGCAGAGGATACGGCCACGCTTTCCAAAGCAAAATGAGTCACCTGTTGTCTGCAGAAGCTCGTGCCAAGAATGGTCAGATTTGAGCTCAAGGGAGAGCTTTCCAGAGGACTTCAGCCAACAGCTGTTTCCCTTCAGCTGGATTGTGCTGAGAATCTAGCCTCGAGTTAAAGCATGAAAAGAAAAAACGGCACTAGATGCCAAAAGAAGTGTGAAGGCCAAATTTCCCAATAAAATGGAAACATGGATTGTTGGAATTGTCTGCTCTACTTTTCTGCTCACAGGCTATCCCTGGCTTAGCGTGGTGACTGTCACAGCATTGGCATTGCAGGCAATCAATGGAGAGCCCTGGAGAGTTCCTGCTCCTTCCTGAACAGATGAGAGGACCAGTCTCCTTAATACACGTGTTCATACTGATCCAGAAGACCAAGCAGAGCTTGAGGAAAGCAATTTCCATAGTGGCAAGTGAGGAGACAGAAGTGAAGATGAGGCTGGGGATAGGTTAGATCAGTGTCCTGCTCCATCACAGACTACCTCTAGGCACACTGCTTATGGCTGACCTCCTGAAAGTATTATGGATGCCTGATCAGCCCACCCAATTTTGCTGGGAGCTAAGCACTCTGCAGCTTGGTCTGTCCAAGACTAATCACCTTTCTTTGAAGCGGGTTAATGCTTTTCTTGTCCATAGGAGAACTGCTGTGAGAATAGCTGAGGAGCACTGACCTCAGCTCAGGGATGAACTATCCTGCCCACACAGCCCTGCAGCAATTTTAGCACTCCTGATGAAAATAACAACCAGGGCCCACATCGTGCTCTCTAAATGGCAAGTCATTGCAGAGGAACAACACATGAAGCCATTTCCCTCACCACTTCACAAACATGAGCTACTTTTAAGTAGGATCTTGAAGAAAAAAAAAAATAATCTTTTCCAGGGAAATTATAACTGGCAACCTTCAGATGCTCAGTGCAGGATGCAAGAGTACTTCTGCCTTCCTAGCAGCTGTAACACTTGGCCAGATTCTGCAGAGATTACAGCAAACGAGTGCCCAGCACAGCAGCTTGCTCCTACTCCCTGACACGCATACGGCTATCATGGATTTTTATATCCTCACCTCTCTGCGAGGGAGCCAGAGTGGCTTATATCTCATTTCAAGAAGTACGCCTCCCAGAGACAGGTGATTCCCAACATGGACAGACAGCAGAAACTGACTATAAAATGTTCATTTCTGTTTTAAGACTGAAAGAAATTTGCCAAGCCTCAATTGTTAATAAAAAGTTACCATTGAATCAAGAGAAAGACATCTTTTTAATAGACTTCAAAACCAGGAAGGATCACTGATCAAGCCCAACTCCTGGAAAAACACAGGTCAATGATTTCATCCAGTGAAGCCAGTATCCTGCCCATGCATGCAAACTTAGCCTCCCAATTAGTACTGGTTAGAGCATTCTAGTGCAGTATCAGGAAACACTATTTCATTGGAAGTGAAATGTGTCAGCTCTGATTACCATTTCATTTTGAAAAAAAATCAGACTACAGATTTCTAGGACAAGCCAAATGTAACATTTTGCTTCTCCCTTTTGTAATGGCTTTTTGTATAATTTCTTGGAGGAATGGGTATACAAACACATCCAAAAGGAAATGTTTTGATGAATATTCAACTTTCACATAAAAATTAAACAAATGTTTACTCTTCTCTTTGGACAAAATGGAAAGCCTCATTCCCACAGTGCCATCAACAAATCAAATACAAGATCATACATGGACAGAAAGGCAAAGGCGAATGGGTTCAGGAGATACATGGCAATATTCACACTATGTTACTCATTTTCTGCAATAACACCATGTTTACACCCACATGAGTAAAGGCAGTAAGGACAAAAGCCAGTTGTGAGTCCCTCAAAATCTCTTAGAAAGAAACCCTTTGACTAAAACATGTGTGTGATGTTCAGCCAGAAAAATATTTTCTTCCCTGTATTCATAATGGTGAGATGATGGGAAAGAAATGCCATTCTCAAGAAACAAAAAAGACTATTTAATCATTAAAAATTTTAATGAATTTTCACACCCTATGTCACAAAGCCTTGCTTACAGACTTCAAATGGTCTTCTAATTATTGAAACCTTCTTTAATTCAAGCTGCTTTGAGGGACTCCCACAGTGCTAAGGCTCTTCCTTCTAAAGGCATTTCAAATTACAACAAAGCTGACTAAATGAACCTACATGTGCTACCCTTGTTTTTGACTGCCTGGGACACTGTAAGGAAACTTCACAGGGCAGTGCATTTTCTAGGCACTTGTCTTATCATATACCTACCAAAGTTTTTCTCCTTTTTTCCATTTTCTCATTTTCCCCCTCAGAGTTTATATTGCTAAAATTTTCCCTGGGGGAACTTCAAAGAACTTGAATTTCAAGATATTGATTTAAATTACTGTATTTGTGATGGTCTTCCCTATCCCTCAAATAAAAAACAAATCCCCCAAAAAACCCTAGCTTAGGCATTAGGACTAGATAGGAAGGGAGCAAAAACCATAATATTTTGACCCAGGTTCCAGTTTTGAAACCAACACTGTGCATTAGGCCGTGACTTTTTGCTGTATATCAGTTCAAAGTTCTCATTTTCTCACTTTCAGCCATAGCGAGTCTGTCCCTGCGAGAAATTCACACCACTTTCCTTCCTGAACACAGTGACTTTCTGGGATGCCAGGCTGAAGCATAAGGAGGGCCCAGAGCTCTGCGACAGCCACACCACACTGGGAAAGTATCATCAATGATCCCAAGGACACAGCACACACCAGACTGAAGGGACTCGTGCGTTCCTGAGGGCACTTAGCTTTGAAACACACTTTCTCTTGCTATGAAACTAGATTTCCAACACTAGGGTACCCTTCAATATTTACTTATTTCAGGTGCTTGCTGCCGTATCAGGAGACACTATAATTTTATCAACCAGCAATGTATTCTTCAGATGGGAGAAGCAACTAGTAAGGTATAGAGGGTCCTGCTGCAACAGAGGATATCAACACTGCCACCCAACTCTACACAAACAAAAGGAGAACCACTACTATAAACACTGCCTATACATTACAGGCACTGCCTGGAGGTAAGTGTGTGCCACCCTATGGAGCTAGCAGTGGACTGGATGCCTTTTAGACACCGGAAAGTCTCAGTGTGGATGAGACTACAGTCTGTAGACATAAATAAAAGACCAAAGTTTCTTTGTCTGAAAGAGTAATTATCTGTCTGACTTAAGAATTTATGCTGTTATTCATTACTAGAGTATCTGAGCACATTCCAGTTAAAATCAGTGGGAACAGAAAAATCTCTGGTGGTGATACTTTTTGAAACTTGCTACTTAATATCTGAACAAATATGTACGTTTTATCTATAAATTTTTTTTATTTCATTTCACTATCTTTTGTTAATGTTCACAAGGACATAAGGTCCAGTTCAAAACCTGTGCTTGTATTAAGCTGAAGTAGCAATGATATAACATCAATTAGTTTGACAGTAGAGGGAACAAGCCACAGAGGGCCTACAAGTGCACAATGCACTGGTTTTAAATACTCATTTCTGTGCCCACATTTTGCAGCTGCCAGAGACGCACTAAGATCACCTTGATGTCACAAGCAAGTAAAGCAAAAGCTCCTTACAAATAGTTACAACAGCAATAGGAAGGGAAACAATGAGCTTCCCAAGGAAAAGGCAGTATTGGAGTATCTGAACTCAGCGGTAACCGCTGAAAACCACTTTGGGCTACCCAAGGCCATTCATAAATATTCACAAAAGGAGAGAACTATAAGAAGGGAGTAGGCCGACACCTTCACCTGAAATGGCAACCCCCACAGTTTTTTGGGAAACCTCCCTGACATTTAAGCTACCTACATTTCATTTCCACTCCAAGGAGATCTCTCAGGAAATTAGCAACTCACACCCCATTGCACCAAATATCAGCACTGAGTCCAGCCACTTCTCCCACACGCCAACTTCATTAAGCATGTCCACCCCAGGGGGGGACATGGAAGGAAGACTGCAGCAGACATACACAGCAAGCAGAAAACATCAAGCACTTACCATGAGGAGATCTGATGGTGAGCTTCGGTGGCCTCTCACATGGCTTGCAGAGGACTGCTTTGCAGCAGGGATCCCCAGAAGCTCAGTGGAACGCGAAGGTCCTCCTTTCTGCTTGAACTGCCCCATGACTTGCTCAGCTGTGGAAATGGCTCCCACTCAGGAGAACCTGGTCCAGGCAATGCAGAACAGATTGTTTTGTTAACTGAATGTTTACTGCTTTCCTGGCCACTTGCCACATGAAATGAGAGATAGGAAACTCTTCCAGCTTGTGGGAATGACACCTCAAAAATTAACTCAGTGACTTTTATCAAAAAACCAGGGTCTACTTCTGCTCTCAGTTACATCTGTGTGACCCATTTCACATTTCTTCTACATTCACCTCCAACCCAGTGAGCCAGCTAATGAGCTCATTAACTGCTGGACTCTGACTTGTCACAACAAAGAAGTACATAAATTGCATATGAGACAGTCTGCCATCTTGGATGAGGTCTTGAGACTAGATCTGTATTGCACGCAGGCTTGAAGGAGAGGAGGTATCTCCTTTGGTCCTTTAAAAAAACCCTTTTCATATTCCCTTGCGTTGGGCTTTGTGGGCCGATTTTCTACCCGGCGGCCATATTGTACTCCAGAGAGGCTTCATTCACCTAGAGACAAACGGGTGAACTAGATAAAAATCCTGTGCAGTCTTTTCATATGGGAGGTGTGTGGGGTGGTCTGTAAATGTCCATCCAGGAGTGGAGAGAGCAGTGCTGCTCCCTGAGGAGAGGCAAGCCAGGAGGGACCTCACAACCAGGGCCCACCACCCCACAGCACCAAGAGGGACAGGCCTGGAGATGGCAGCTGGGCCCAGCCCAGAGTCCATGCCATGAGGCAACACCACAGCAAGGAAGCAGGTCCCAGGTGAAGCGAGGAAGTCAGTCCACAAGAGAGGGTTAAGGACCTGGTTTGGTGACAGCCAGGGATATCCACAGCGACAAGGTGGAGCCAGGAAGGCGATCAGCAGGCCGAGGTCCTGAGGAAAGCACACTGTGGTGGGGCTGCAGACCAGCACCTCCTTAAGATGGCTCCAGCAGGGAAAGATTAAAAGCCTGGGGCTGAGTTTAAATAGAGCCCTGGGGCCCATGCCTGTGGTTGGAGGCCCCAGGTGAGACTGGTCAGGGCCATTAAGGCCCATTAGTGCACTAATGAACCCGACAGCAAAAAATACGTCTGTGAATTTACTTAGGGCACGACACAAGGGCCTATTCAAATCAATGCAAAGGTCTGGGCCAGTCTTCAAGGAGTCCCAACAGAGAAATGAAAATGAGCATGGAGACACAATAAAGTGTACAAGCGCTCCTCTAGTCAGTCCTACCTAGCTGGGGTTGAGATGCTGTGGGTGATTGTGTGGGGGAAGCTTGTGTCATCCCCATATCTGATTGACAGATAAAAGATTTCTGAGAACTGACTCATGCCTTTTTGCATGGAATCACTGAACATCTTCTTTGTAACAGATGTACTACTACATATACACCTTATTAATGTGGGTAGTAAAGCAATAATCTGACACGCCAACTTCGCTGGAGTCACTTACAAACAGAGTGAGTGTGTTGGCTCAGCCTTTTTTGAAAGTGAGAATAAATAAGTATTATCATTTTTGTGAGTATTACTGTCACCAGTGATTAATTGGAATAATGAGCCATGATGGTGAGCTGAGTGAGCTAGCAGAGGTTCCTAAAGATGAAAAGGTATATCATACCACAGAGGGAAAATCACTGGCCCTTACAAAGACATTCACTGTCTCTAGGGGAAAAAATAGTAGTACGATTAGAGGAGTATAGTAGGCATTATATGTTCCCCTCCCAGAACATAATCCTGAAGTATGATAAAAGGGTATTTCACCCAGAGATTATGAAACATTCAGTTCTGACACAGTGGGAGATCATTTTCAGCAGCCTTGATCTGGTACTGCCTTTAACACGACATAGGGGCTCCGGGTTACTTAAAGCCTATCTGTGGGGACCACGAATATAAACTTCGCCATACTCACACAGACAAGAGTATGCAGGGATGTGACCCTTCTTTTGCACTCACATGGCTCTGCTTCCTCCTGTCTAAAGAGAAAACAGTAGAAGCACGTGCCCACTGCACAAGTTTCTTTCTGGGCTCTGTTCTTTATAAGTGACATTATATTCATATCCAATCATTACAACCAAAAGAATAAATAAAACATCTAAAATATACATGGATGGTCTTCTTCTCCAGACAGCATGTGATGTTCAAAAGGACCGAGAAACTCAGACATCAAACTCATGACCTTCCTCTACAGCTGGCTACATAAGCCTCTAAGGCTCAACTATAAAATTCTCTTCCCTCCCTAAACCCATCCGAATTCTTGCATTTCACAGGAGAATTCTGCCTTGTGTGGAAGAAAATATTTCCTTCTGCTACTTCTAGATTTGCAGCTTTCAAATCTCTGAATGTTTGAGGAGGAGAGATAAATAAGAGCATGTGATTTATTTTCCTTAGCTAGACAGAAAGCACGGCCTGAATGAAAGATGAGGGCTCCAGATGTGCTTAACAACCATCAGTCACTGCTTTCAAGGGACATACACCTCTTTTTAAAACAAGGACTGTTACCACAAAGTGCTCTATCTGAGGGCCAAACCCTTGAAAACTTAGCCCAAATGGTGAGCATCTTCTCAGAACTTCCCCCTACCCTTTTGAGTGGGTCTGACACCCTCTGCCACCCCCGCGCACCCTCCATTGCTGACTCCTGCTGCTGGGTGTAATTCAATTTCTCAGCAATGCCCGGTGCTGGGGACCAGCAGGACTGTGTGGATGCTGTTGGCACTCATTGGGGAAGGCTTGCAAAGACAAAAGCGAGCACCCCAGTCACTCCACACAAATGCCAGTAATAGCTATACATCAACCCACACCTTTGTCTATCTGTCAGTACTATCTGCATCTATCAATTAAAATCGCTGAATTTCGTGCCAGAAGTCTGGGACTCGGAGGAAGACCGTGAGAGCTACCAAAGATAAAGAAATCTTGAAAGCTGAATGCTACCTACCTCCTCTTTATCTAATTGTATCACAAAAGGTTTCATGGAGAGAGCCTGACTCACTTCTCACGCTTGCTAATTAAACCTTGTTTCAGCAGTAATTCAGTGTTAATACTCCTCCCTTACAATGTTGCCCGAAGAACCAGTAAGGGAAGAAAACTTACTGAGAAACTCATCTGGGATTGGACTGAGTAAGTTTCTGGCAAATAAAAAAGAATGGCCAAAACCAAGGATGGTTTCTCCTGAGAACAGCCCAAAGCCTGGTAAAGGTAACACCCACCTGGTCCTGAGAAACCTGGGTTACACGCTCAATTTGGGCTCGTGAGGGAACAGCCTGTCTTCTCCACCTCCAGCAACTGCCACACCACTGTCTGTTGGTCTTGTCAAGGCTGGCCTCATGCTTGCTGTATGGAGAAAAAAAAATAAATTAAAAGGTCTCAGGTTAGTCCTGGAGTGAAATGAGAATTATAATCCAAAGTGTTGGTATGAGATGGAGAACTGTTTCCTGTAAGGTCCTGGGTAAGACACAGGAGTATTTTGAGAAGCCAAGTGGTGAGGAGACAGAAAGGACACAATTGCCATGCCCTTTAAAGGTTGCTCACCTGCTGCCCCTTGGCCAAGCGGTTTGATGGCCTGGGCACACACACGAAAAGCCGTGCCCCTCTTCCCTCCCACCCTTCTGGCAGCCCAGCCCTGCCCGAGCCCCTGTGGCAGGACACCCACAAAAGGAAGGAATTTGTCCCTACAGCTGCTCAGGGCCAGGGACAGTCTGACCCAAAACAGCCCAGGAGACCATGGCTTTGCTTCTCGCAGAGAGCTCTGACTTTTGCTTTGCTCTGTGGAAAACCAGACACACATTCGTGCGATCCCAGCGAACGGTGCATCCCGGGAGATGTTTGACACCAGCATGGTCTGTCCCTGAATGAAGCCGCGTAGGTGTCAGAGTAACAGATGTGATGCCAGGTACGCTGCAGCCACCACTGATCAGTTGCAGTTATTGTTCGGATACATTCACATCTCATTTGGCCATCAGCACCAAAGCATGAAAGGACTCCCTTAGCACAGTCAGCATTATTTTATTGTTATGGATGAAATAAAGCATAATAAAGCAAGGGAGCGTTTGCAGGGAAGGGCTTGGGACTTGGGGAGGATTACAGTTTTGTTCCCAGTTTTACCACAGATCTCAGCTGTGACTTGGAGTGAATCACTTAATTTTTACTCTGTACAAAGGGGATTCTCCCTTCTCTTTGTTACTCTTATCAGTTTAGGGACGAGTCTCTGACAATGTGCAGGCGTCTGACAGCCAGCACACAGGCGCCTTAAACCAGTTAAGGGCTTTGAGATGCTTCTCTAATTGTAAGTAAAACATCTGCTTGATAGATGAATTATATTGTTCTGTCTCATAAACACATTCGCTTATGTAACATTAAGCAAGATGTTTTTTTCTTAGATATTTTATGCAGAAAAATACCATGTCAACACACTGGGAACTCAAAAGACCTCCTGGGTGGGCACCCACATTTGTGCACTGCGTAGAGATGGACTGACAACATTCTTCTGAAGAACTTCAGTTCCTCTCTTTTCGTTTCTCACCTGCCATAGCGAGCCATGGTGATCAGACACTGGGACAGTGTGGGGAAACCTAAGCCACGGAGCCTCTCCTCAGAGAACAGTAGATATCACTCAGGTGTTTTGCCAGTGTTAAACCCAAGAAGGCCCTACTATCTCAACTGGATGAGAAGGTTGGTCCCGTACATGGGCTATCTTTACCTGCATGCTCCACAACTGATTGAGGACTAAAATAAACCCTTCTGAGCTCTTGCTGATGTTTTCCAGCAGAAACCTCCCATGACTTGTCCTTAATTATCAAGACCAGATCATCTTCATTGGGTTTTGGAGACAGACTGACCTGCATTTACCGTGTGCTGTAACAGCCCACCACCCCCCCAGCACTGCTCAATGTGCACATTCTGACTTAGGAGAACATTTTCATTTGAGCCATGCGCAGGGGTTCTCTATGAAATAAAACCCTGTAACTCCAAATAACTCTTTGTTAACTTCAAAGCCCTGGCAAGAGCTCTGGAGCTGACAAGATGCGCTGCAAGCTGGCAGCGGGGACTACTGGGTGACAAAGAAGCCTCCTGGACACACTTACCATATAAACAAGAAAGGTCAGATCATTCTCCCATGGCATATGATACTGATACCACTTACCCATGGGGTAACGATTGGGTTACATGGACTGGCATGACCCAGCCTCTGCATGGGAGAGTGGAGAGAGCTGTACACACCAGGCTCTTCTTTTGTAGACCTTGTAAAGCAAAGCCTGATTGATTGTGTGGCTTTCTAGTGACAGTGCACAGAAAATACCTGCAGCCATGCCCTTCACTGAAAAGGTGAACATAGGCCTTCACCCTCCTGAGAAAGCAATCAACACCTCGGGGCCCCGGCTCAGCTAACTCAGCAGCTGGCAAAAGCCCAAGGAGCGGGAGAAAAGCAACTGCGAGCTTCTTCTCCAAGGCCGATGTTTCTCAGGACCATGTCACAATAGAACGAGGGCGATCAAAGAGACTCTGCCTCATCCACCGCCATTCCCATGGGCTGGCAGTGTGCTGCTCTCCCCCGTCCCACACTCCCCCTCTTTGCAAGGAGGCAGGACCTGTCTCAACTATGGGCTCCTGAAGGCGGGGACCATCATACTCTCTATGTCTTGAAGCAAAGACAAGGACACCGGTGCCAGAGCTCAGCGACATTAACCCTCTGCTGGTGCGTGTCACTGGGGGAGCTCAGGAAAGAGTAGGATCCCTGGGGGAGTTGAGTCACCCAGAGATGAGGTGAGAGAGTGGACCTGCACCTCCGCCGGCTCTGCAGATTATCTGAGGGGAAAAAACGTGAAGTACACATTGCAGAATGTGCCTCCCACAGACAGACACGGAGTCACTGATAAACAATCTCCAAACATTGCTGTTCAAATAGCACTTGAATCATTCTCTGACTCAGTGATCAATGAAGGATGGGTGACAGAAATAACAACTGCTAGCTAAGGCAGCAGAACATGTTAAAGAAAGCAGCTGGCAAGGTATGGCATTCAGAGCTTAGTCTCTGGTGAGCTGGGTCAGAAAATTACTGAAAAAGTCACTGTTCTGGATAAATCCTCTGTAAAGCTTTAACAGTGGAGCTTACATTAGAAAATGTTCATCAGCTGCTTTGCAGTCACCGGTAATTCTTAAAATTCGATAGCATTTACACTTCGCTCTGTCCAGTTTCCCCTAAACTTCATGTGCTTCTCTGGCACTTCTCCATTTTCTTGCTCTTGATTAAAGAGCACTGAGAATCTCTCTCAGAATAGCAGTGAGAATCAAATTACCTCTGCTCCAAAAAGAGGAAAGATAGTAAGAAAATGAGGAGAAGGCTCAGTTAAATATTGCTTAGGCGTATCATTTAGGGCTTTGCTAGAAGAACTTCTATTCAATGAGTTAAAAATGAAATAAATACAAAAATTGCTGCCCCATGGAGAAATCCACACATCTTTTGGCTCAGATCAGTGGCTTCCCAGTTGCCTGATAGGAAAAACCAAAGTTTTTCAGTAAATGACCTAAACAGATATGAATGTCCATGACAAGAGTTACCCGTTTCTGTAGCTGCCCAAGATGACCAGACATGACCGTACAGTTTTTTCATTTTACAGAAGTAGTCTTAGTCACACCATTTTGCCATATGCAAGCAAGTCTGCAAGATTTTTAATTAAGAAAGCCCAATATAAGCAACCACTCCTCCCCAACCAAACACCCCTAAGTCCATCAGGAGCAAAACAAAAGCTACCACTCCCACTTACATCATAAGGCATGTTTTGAGGATTAAAAAATGACTTGCAGGATTAAAAAGGGTTGCAAGACCACGTTTTGCATGGTTTGGCCACAGCAGAACCAGAAGTCAGTGGCAAAGCAGGAATTTAACCTCTGAGCACTTGCCTGGCACTCAAACCTCCTGGCAACCTTTTCTCCCTGCCTGATGGAGCCAGGGCGAAGTCCAGAAGATACATGAGGGAACTGTGACCATACAGAGCCAGGAGCCACTGCTGGCACATGGCCCGTGGGATGTGCAGAAGGACACCATGTGCACACCTCGAGTCCTTCCCAAAGGATGGGATGTTTGGGACCACCACCACGGCACCTGCAGGGCTCCCAACAGGGCCTTCACCAAGGTGGTTCGGGGAAATAACAAACTCCATTTCACAGTGAAAGGTTTTCGTTTGTCCTGGTGCTGTTGTGAACTGACGGAGCAGCTCATCTCTCCTCGCAACGCCCACCTGATGGAAAGCCATGGAGCGCCTGTGACAAGGTGCCAGCCATTCGGGAAAAGCGTTGTGCTACCTTGACTTTTGACAGGGAGAGCGAAGGGGGAATAGGCAGCCTCTGAGGCTTTAAAAAACACACAGCTCGCAGAGACTTGGCGAGAAAGGTGGTCTCGGGTGTGAAGCCCCATGCCAGGGGCTGGGCAACCCCTCCGTCTCTCCGTGGGAAGGCTGGGCCGAGGTGAGAGGAGTGGAAGGAGAGCTCATTTCCCTCTCCCTCGGTTTCCCCCCACCCACCCCACAAGAGGTGAGGTGAGGACAAGCTGCTGAACGCAGGCAGGGTGCTTCGATCCGGCAGCGATAAGCAGCGGGAAGGCCCCGCAGACACAAGAGAAGGAGGATGCCAGCAGCAGCTGCCAGACCCCAGCACGCATCCAGACCCCTGCAAGGGCTCCCCATGGCTTTTAAAGGACCTGTTCTCCTGGGGCTGATTTGTTTATTCCCGTCCCCTCCCAACCCAATACGTTATCTTTACATCGCAAAGGTTATTTCTGAACATGTCAACACGCTTCTGAAAAGGTCAGACACATGAGGGCACGCGCCCGTGGTGGGGCACGGGGAGGCGCAGACACAGCTGCATTCCTGGAAATCGCGATTTGAAGGGTTTTTGCAGGAAAGTCTGACACAGCAGCTGGGCTGGCAGACACATGTAGGCGAGCCACCATCTTCCCCCTTTTGTTATCGCTCCCTTTTCATTTCTGTGCTTCGCATGAAAAATCTGAAGGTTGCTTCTAAGTATAGGCTTTGCCAGCTTTGTTTGAAAGCTTGCCATAGCTCTCAGACATGATAACACCAGCAGGGTGCTGCCTGAACTATATTTATCAATGTATTTCATAAAGGGAAAAACTTAAGTGGTTTTGAGGAGTCGAGGTATTTTCTTCTCTTCCTTTCTTTTCCTCGCAGCAGACAGCTTAGTTCTGGTATTTACCAGATGTCGCCCCGACAAGTCAGATATTGTTAAAAGAGGAGACCCAGGATCTGTTTACAGGCAACAATGCTTTGCATCAGCAGCTCGTGTTTAAACGAGACTTGAGAAACGTGGTTATTCAGTTTTTCTCTCCCTTTTTTCTTTTTTTTTTTAATTTCAAAACAAATAAAGAAGAAACTCCATTGGTTCTTCTCATCCCTCAGTGTGTGCCTTGTCCTGCAGCTCCCGGTGGCTGTGGGCTGCTTTCTGCTCCCACCAGGAGATGTGACAGTGCCCGACCAAACGCCTTGAAACTAGGGACTGCAAGTAGAGCTGTTTAAAACAGGGAGGCAGTAAAAACAGCCTTTAAAAGAGTAAAGCAAGTGGTACACTTCTCCATCTGCCAAACATACCCCAGGTGGGTCACAGGTCCTGCTGGGCACCTGGAGATGGCCTGGAGCCATGTCTACTCCTTGCCTGCGCGGTGGGAGACATCTCTTTCAGAGCTGTGTCATCTCTTGGTCTCCAGGTGTCCTACACTGCCTGACTGGGGAAGGCAGTGTAGGGACAACACAGGGACCCCCAGTGCCACCACTTCCCCCATGAACACACAGTTGTGCCCCACTGCGGGCATCCGGGGGAGCAGCAAAGGGAAAGGCTGGAGCAGCATCAGTGGAGCTTTGCTCCAGGTCTTCAGGCACAGAAACCCCCTCAAAAACCAGGGCAAAATTAACATCACATTTGTTTTGTCAGCCTTGGAATTTCTCCGCTCCAAATGATAACAAAATTGACTCCCTCCATCTGGAAGGAACAATGTAGAAATGCTAGAAAGTTAGCTGGTTTTTTCACAACAATATTCTGATTTGCTGTGTATGACAAGATCCCTCAAAAGTTCAAGTATTTGATAAATCACAGCCTAACCGCCAAAGCATCTGTGGAAAATTTTAAAGACGGACCCACAAAAACATTCACAGTTATTCAGAAACATATCATTCATAATTTCGAAACATTTACAAGCTGTAATAGACTGATTAACTTGGCGGGAGGGAAGGATGTGGATGAAACCCAGCACTGTGTGGGCAGGAAACGTACCTCGGCTCTTCATCTAGAGGCTGATGTTAGTGCATTAACCCACATTTTTTTCTCGTTTCCATCTCCTCTGTGAAGGCAGGCCGTGCTGGCCCGCCTGGCTGCCCGTCACATCGCAGCCACACCGATGGCACCAAACAAACTGGAAAAAGCCTGGGAAAAAGCACATGCCGGGACAGAAGATGCTTCTGAAGTGCCAGACGCTTGGGCTGATGGTCACTGAGTGGGTGCTCTGTGTGAGGATGGAGGAGGGCTCCTCGAACCCCCGGTGACACAAATGATAACAACAGCAAGAGTATAAACTGTCCCCAGATCAGTTCCTCTAAATCACACCTTTAAGTCACAACATGGAAAGTCAGGGAATCACAAGGTAGATGCTGTATCTTAAACCTGATGAATCTCCACTTTAAATCAGAGTCAACCAACTCACTGCAAATACAAAAACATATCCTCATGCTTTTCTTTATACACAGCTAAAAATACTGTTGACTTTAATGCAACTATTCACCTTTCATAAAACCATTGGGTGGGCCACAGATTTTCACTGCTGAATGCTGTTTAACAGTTACTATGTACCACCTCCCAAACGATCACCTCTAAAAAGGGGAGAAAATGATTTCTTTATAATTTTATCCCTCTAGAGTATAGACATTTGATAAATACATGTTGCCTTTGTATTGCCAATGACAGCTCAGCCCCGTTTAAAGTAATCCCTATCCCCCAGCCCCCAGTTTCTATGTATAGCACACACCCTCTGATGTTTAAAGAGTGAGACTCAATGTTTGCCATCATTTCAGACTTATCTTTGGCAAACAAGGAATTGACTCCAGTATAATCCCCAAAAGGAATATATCTGTCCTTCCAAAATCCACATTCATCCTGGCTGCTGTTGTACTAAGAAATTCAGGTCCAAATCACATGGTAGTGATCTTAAAAATTGCAATTTAACCTTGAGTTCACTCTCAATTTATCTTCTAGAGGATCCTCCAGACTTAGCATCAAAAGAGTTTTTACACTGGAAAGAAAACAGAAGTAACCATAGAGTAAATTGCTCTTGTCCACAACGAGAAAATGCGTAAATTGCAGCATTGTAAGAGCTGGGGGGATGGCAGATGGAATGAATATATATGTATATAAAACTATCTATCTCTCTCAGTATAAAATCCCTCTCTGCTACTGCTCAATTGCATGACTACGTAGAAATCATTCTACCTTTTTGTGCCTCTCTTTGGCCATGGAAAATGGGGAAAACAAAGCTTCCTTACAACTAAATTGCTATCCTTTGGGATTAATTCAGCAGCACATTTGAGACCGTTTCAAAGACACTGTAAACACAGAGAGCTCCTGCTCAGAAGAGCTCGCTACGGCCGTGCCCCCAGAGACAGCAGGTAGGTGGGAAAAACAGAAGGGGCATGGGAGGGATGCACAAAACCACAATGAAACGACAAAGCTCCAGCAACTGGTACAATGCATCGTTAAAATTAAATGATGAACTGTTCTTAGCCTCAGAGAACCGCACGAAACTCCACCCAGCCTAATGGATACAGTTGTTTCCATAGCAACAAATTAGTTTCAATAAAAAGTTAAAAAAACAAACCTAATAAAGCCAGGCAAAGATGTGACACGTATGAAATACGGGATGGGGCTATAAAAGTTTTATCGCTGCTTGTCTGGCATAACCTGCATAACTCACTGGTGCTTCTGCCACTCACATGCGTTGTGGTCACGGCTGTAAAATGTTCCAGCCTCCTCACAGCTTGGCAAACTCTATCGATTTGTCCCCTGCAAACACACCAAGGGGAGAATGGGGAAGCCCTAAGTCGCAGAGGCACTGCCTCTCCCCGCACAACCTGCTTCTTCAACAACAATTGGTTTGCTCACTTTTAAAGATGACGGCTCCGGGAGGAAATTTTGAGCTTGGATTTGCTAGACTGCTCTGAAAGCTGCCTGCAGTCCTTTTGGCTCTCCAGACACATGCTCACAATACTTGGGATAAATCCACTGGCTCTTGGGTCTATGACAGGGGAAGGCTCAGAATTTTGGAGCATGGTAGTGCTGGAGCCAGTGAGATACTGGAGACTCATCGCCCCTAGTGAAAGCCGTGTGAGGGAATTTGAGCATGTTCAGTGCTTGGTAGGATCGATCCTCGGTGCATCGGTGTTGCAGGCAATAAAAATGACAAATTCTACAAGAGCAAATGGCTCAGTGCCTA
This sequence comes from Limosa lapponica baueri, assembly GCA_002844005.1. Classification (NCBI taxonomy): domain Eukaryota; kingdom Metazoa; phylum Chordata; class Aves; order Charadriiformes; family Scolopacidae; genus Limosa; species Limosa lapponica. The sequence continues at coordinate 164,934 of KZ506623.1, forward strand.
GAAGCGGTCTGGAGAAGTGGAACGTAACTGCTTAGGCTGTTAAAATATTCCCTGTTATGCTCCCAGCCTCCGCAACTCGCTCTCCCTGAGTCAGAACGGTCCCGGGATTGCCCTCAGAGGGCGGTTTGTCTGTAGCCTCCCCGCCCTGGGTGCTAAAAACATTTACAGCATGGCTTGGGCTTTTCCCAAGCCGTCCCCTCGGCAGCCAGTGCTGTTCCTGGATGGGGTCAGCTCACGAGCGTGCTGCGAGGTCCCCGAGTCTTCCCTAGATCTTCCAGAGTCATCTGCTGGAAAACCTGACACCTTACTTCTGAGCTCACGCAGATAAGCTCTCCATCTAACCTACATTTGGGCTCCAAATACAATTATAGTCAGACAAATAACGGATACTTTGTGAAAACTGGAAAAACCCTGAAAACCAAATTAAAAAAAACCCCAACAATAAAAAACCTGAAAACTCAGGTTTTTCTTTCTGTTTGAAATATTTTGACAAGACACACTTTGGTTTGGTCTCTGGTTATGGAACCCCATTGTTTATTTAGCATCTTGAAGATGGGGGGGACAATGTTCGCTTTATAAAAATGACCCTGGTCTCTGCTCATCCTGTTCTGTGATCATGCACATGGGAAATGATAGTTGTATGTCCCAGTTTTCTTAGACAGAAAAACCACAATGGGTTTCAGGAAGGAAATGTAATTTTTTTAATGACCTGATTTAATAGATAAATGTTTCTTGAGAACCTCATTTAAAAAAAATAGAAACAGCAGCAGGTCAAAGAAGCCATCTGCAAAATAAATATATCAGGTCAGATCCTTCAAATGCCATAAAATAGATGCAACTCTGTAATTTCTGAAGCCCGACCCTGCATTTGCAAGAGCCTCAGGGCAGAGTCCTGCCTGCCTCTCACCTGAGCCATACAAGCTCCCTGCTGATTTCTCTGGGACTGCAAAATCCCAAGCCAGGTGGAATCTGGGCTTTCTGTACTTGCCTAGAAGGGAGAGTAGTCCTTGTAAACCTGCCCAGTGAGAGGCAGCTGCTGGGCTGTGAGCATCTAACCAGCACCCCAATAGAAGTCTGTTACTCTCTGAAGGTTGGAAGGGACCTTTCAGATCATTGAGTCCGATCATCAACCTGACAGTGACAAACCCACCACTAACCCATGCTCCTCAGCACCACGTCTGCCCGGCTTTTAAACACCTCCAGGGATGGCGACTCCACTGCTGCCCTGGGCAGCCAAACATAACCCCTACTTTGAGACCCCCTCCATCCTTAAGTGGGGAAAAATTTCCATTTCCTTCCTTGCCAGAGGACTGGTAAAATCTGCCCTTAATTCATTTTCGGAAAGGAAACAGTTGTATTCTGCTGAGCAATGGAGACAGCTCACCTGCGAGCTGGCAGTAGGGTCTTCTGCCCCAGTTGAGCAGATGGATCACAGCTTTTGTAGCAGGCAAAAATGAAAATAGCTATAGATAAATCCTCACCGATCCTATTCATTGTGCTTCTAACAGTGCTTACAAATCACGTCAGAAAAACAGATGCCCAAGGTCAAATAAGTGGCCTTGGCTTGTTGCTGTAGCCAAGGCTTTGACACAAAGCCCCCATAAGAGATCAGACGGGCAGAGCGGACCTCTGCAGCCGGTGCGGTGGCTTCAGGCAGAGCAGTGTCCCTCTTGTCCCTCTGTACATTTTCTATGTAAGTATTCTGCTAAGCGTTCGAAGAAGTATGTGTTCCATGTATTTCCATACGGATTAATGATTAGCATGGAGCGCTGCAACTGCCTTAAAGCTGTAAATAGAGCTCTAGCACAAACAATGGAAAATACAGTGGTCATCATTAAAAAGTGAACATTTGCCAGAAAAATTACCACACTGCGGTATATGAAAAGACCACAGATACTTCCTGCTCTGAGGATAAATGGAAAATGTGGTGTCTCAGATACCAACAGGCTGGTAACTGTTAGCAAACTGTTAGCAAATGTTGACTTTTCTATGGTATCCCAAACTGAATCTAAGCCTTTTCTGAGGTCCAGCCATTGCTATTTTCCAGCCCACAACAGACTGCATTTCACTGGTGCATGAAACGATCTCGCCGCCATGGATAATAAGTTGTGCAACCCTTTGACGGAGCACAGAGCAGGTCACCGTGTGTGTGTGCACCACTGCCCTCCGAGGAGTGCCATCAGAACTGCTCTGAGCATCACTTCATCCCCTGCCGCCCCGCGTACGGGAAAACTCCCCCACGACAGGACACTTCGCTCCTGAGGCCGGCTCTTCCACCAGCTCCCAAGCAGCCGCCATGTGAGACAACTAAAGCTGTCTGGAAAAACCGGGCTGGAAAGCTTTTTGATGAAAAACGGAAATTGTTTCCCAATGAAATCTTTGCAACAAAATGTTCTGTTTCCTCGTTAACTACAGAAGTGGTTGGAAATTTCCATTTAAAAATATTTCCAATGGAAACCAGATTTTCCCCCTTCCTTTCTATCCCACCCCACCTCCTCCTTCCCAGTGAAAATTACGTGTGTGGAGAACAAACGTCATTTTTCAGTAAAGTCTTCTGAAGATGGTACCATTTTTCAGTGGCTGTGGATTAGATGCAATCCTTAAGAGAGCACCCTACATCCTGGGGCTTGGCTGCTTCAGTTCTTTCGAGTTCCATCAGAAGATAGTGTTGTTTGATTCATTGAGAAAGGCAGAAAACAACGTATGTTACTTTCCAGTCGTGGCCCTCCAAGTCTGCTCCCCGTTCTGGTTACATGAAAGTTCCTTTGAAGTTGAGCTCGTGCTACGGTGCAGCAGTTTTGTGCCTGTGATCCCACGTGAATTTGTCTTCACATTTTTATTACTGTTATTTTGTTCTTTAATGCACTGATTTTTCACCAATTACACTGGCACCCTCAACATCATTTCAGACGAAGATACGAAGATCTCCGAAATCCCCCCACTAGCTTAACACTCCCAACTGCAGGTTCTTAAAAATATAAACAGATTTGGATATATGCACTCTATTTCTCTTACTCAAATGCATCTTATGCCTGGCCTTTCCAACAAGCAAAAGGGCCAAACACCACGACATCTCTTTCTCTGAACACCCAGGTGAGCCATGCTAAAATTAATCACTTTTTAAGAGCTACGCACACACTCTTGAGGACAGGTTTGTACCTGGAGTTTTTTGGTACCCAAGAAGAGAGCAGAATGGGAAATGCAGAATTGAGTCTGCGCTCTCGTGAGGAGGGGGAAGAGGGAGACGCAGTTTTATACTTACTCAGAGGATATGAGAGGTGCCAAGAGCAACATAATAGGAATACAACCTATTATACCACATATGGTCTCACTTATCTGTTATTCATATAAGAACTCCACATCTTTCCCAAAGAGCAAATGAGAGATGAGTATGTATAACACTCGAGGAAGTGCAGATTTCGCTCTGTTGAAGCAAGGCAGTGTTGAATCTGGAAACAAGACCTGACACAACCTTCTAACAGCAGTTGAAACAGAATTTAAATACGAAACTTTCCTAATGCCCTTCTCTTACTGTTTCTGCTTCTATCCGTCTCTATGTGCAGAGAATGTAACAGAGAATGACATCCTCTCTGAAGAATTTTTGACCAACGAGGGTAGTATCACAGAACAGAGCCCTGCTTAGAAACCTGCCCGATTTAAGCATCCTGCTGAAAGCTGTCAATTACCTTCCACATTAGCATGCTCGTTTTCAATTCTGAAGGATCAAAAGCTGCTATTATTCATTATATAAATTTGCCAAAGTGACCTCTAAAGGGAAAACTGTCTCAAAGAGATTCAGCAAAATCCCGATCCTGCTGCGTTGCTGTGTCCTTCAGACTCCGACCCGCAATCAGTGTGTCCTGACTTCCCACAGCACTGCCCACCAGCCAGCTCGTGCCAACTGCCCTCTGCCGACTTTAACCAGGAAGAAATAAAGAGCAACGTGAGTAAAACCCTGGCAAGTTCTGCACATCGGGCAACTTACACCTCATCTCAGTTCTGATTCTCTTTCCATAGGCAGTGGCTGTGTTCAATTCAACTAGTCACAAAAGCTAAATTTCAAATGCCCTTCAGGGATGGATTTGTTGAGAATCTTCTTCCACTCCCCCACAAAGCTCTGGACGCGTAACTCCACAAACAGTTCGACCCAGCTCGAAAGCACGGGTTTAAGAGCAAGTTGCGATTCAGGATGAATGAGGGCGGTGGCTTTCAGCTCTGTATGATCTTGGAAAGGTCGTTCCCCCCTTTGAGCCATGGAAGTACAAAGCATTACTTTTGTCTTATTTGACTAACTTGCTTTCCCCTTGCTCTTTAAACACAGGAGAGAGCTTGTTTAGTTGCTGCCCTCACTTGGCAATATCACTTTGTCTAATAGTACTTGATACTTAAATTTAATGAAAATGTATCTGTCTATGATTTTTTCCATGTATTTGAGACTTCTTTTGCTTGTGTTTTATTTAAGTAATACATGAGAAAGTAAAAATCTCATTCATTTACAAAATAACTGGAAATAATGGGTGTTTGCGGCTTGCTACTGAAGAAATCCATTTCTGAGTGTCCTGCTGTGACCCATTCCCTTTTAATAGAAGAAGTTGCTTTTGGATGGGTGCCTAATGCAAACATATTCCTGCGCTGCATAAACAAATGAGTAGATAGTTGCTTCCAGATCTTCAGTGCTTTTGATACTTTCAGTTATAATCCTCAAGGAATAAAGTGAGCAGAACACGGTCCAAGAAATACAGGCTGCTCTGATCTTTAGAGAAGGTTATTTGCATCCCCAGCTACGGTCGCGCATTTGTTTCCTTGGCGGTCATATCTGCTGTAATACTCATTGATCGACACAATATACCAGTGGAAACCTTCCTTAACTTCACTCCCACTTCTTTTGGTTTCAGAATATAAAAAAAAATTACAAGAGGACAAATGAAGCAATTAACATATTTTAAAATATACACATTTACATAAGTTTTTTAATAAGGGGGGTTTTGTGCAAGGTATGTAATGGAGTTAATCAGCTCCTGTGGAGCAGGGACAGCCTGCAGGCCACACCACAGCTGCTGGAGAGTGCACCACCATCCAGCCTGGGCTTTCTTCTGAAGGAAATATGCCCCAGCACAGAGGAAAGAGCAAAGCCTCTGAGACATTCAAAGAGTCCAGACAGATTGACTGTCTCGAGAAGTCTGGCTAATTTGAACAAAGGCAAAATAATCCTATGGGATTGTATTTTGGCCTCACTGAAGTCAGCTTGTCAAACCTCCACAGCTTCTGAGGAGCAGTGATTTTACCCCTGGAGTACCGGGAGGTGAAGTGGCCTGGGATATTGGTTAACACTCAGCTCCTGGGTTCCAGGCCCTGTTTCCAGCTCTTCCCACAAGTTAGAATCATAGAATCACAGAATAGTTAGGGTTGTAAAGGACCTCAAGATCATCTAGTTCCAACCCCCCTGCCATGGGCAGGGACACCTCCCACTAGACCAGGTTGCTCAAAGCCCCATCCAGCCTGGCCTTGAAGGTTACCCTTCAAGGGTACCCTTGAAGGTTACCAGCCTGGTCTTGAGTTCTGTTACCCTTAGCAAGAGTTCTTACTGCCTCCCCTTCTTCATTTGTCATTGGGATGGCAGCAATTAGCTTTTGTAAAATGCTTTTAATTCCATGGATGGATAAAGCCACATAAAACATGATGCTGTAACTCATCCTGAGCTTTGCAGCCCTTTGCTGTAAGCCTGACAAATAACCAAACCTGCTCTAGTGCCCCAGACCTGCTCCGGGTGACCCTGCTCTGGCAGGGGGTGGACTATATGATCTCTGAAGGTCTCTTCCAACCCCTATCATTCTGTGATTCTGTGAAACTCTGGTAAATTTGAATCTTACATGATATTTCACCTACCAAATGGTTTGGCTGGTGATTTCTTTCTGCACTCAGTAGGGGCTGATATTGTTGGAACACTATGGAACGGCTGCATCTTACCAAAAACCTGCAAGGCTTCCTAGACCAAGAAGTGGCAGTTCCCAACACCATAAATACAGTTGGTAACCCTTTCAAGATTCCTACAGCACTTTGAAAAAATCCATTCAGCAAAACTGCTGCTAAAGTCTTTCTCGTCACCAACGGGATTGCTTGTAGGGAACACAGTGACCATACAATGCCGTTGGCTCCCTCAGCACTGCACTTGGGTGCCACGTGCTCTGATCTAACAGGCAGCTAAGGAGAATAAGGTGGCAAAATCAGTGCTGGGAAAGGGGAGAGAATTGAGGTGGTCTTACCAAGGGGATGTGGAGAACAAAATCTACCAGACCTGGGTGACCGGAGGTCTCAGAAAGCCTGCCACTCGTGGGACAGCACCACAGATGCCCTTTTTCACCTCAGGCTTTCCGTCTGCCACATGAGCCACTTTATATGGAATTGTGTTTGCTGTGGAATTCTGTTTCTTGTGGGGAAAAGCTATTAAAACACTTTTAAAAAATATTTCACCTCTGTTCAGTAACCAGATGTTTCACAAATGCACATCTGGTAACACACAGCTGACGTCAGGGAGCTGGACGGCTCTGAACTAAAGAAATGGTGTACAATTGTTCCCTCCCCATGTGCTGTTTAAGTTCATTTGTTTGGCCCTTTTTTCCCCAGCCAGAATAGACATAATTAATAGAACTGCTGGGCACTAGCCTGGCAGAAGAGCTCACAGCTTGAACTTGGCTGGCTCATTTCTACACAGCTTGGTGTTTCATGAGGAAAGATACACAAACAAGAAGAGACATTTCTAGCGCAATGTCCAGAAAACTGGTGGGGCCTGACAATATGGCATCTCAGAACATCCCAGTCAATCTGGTGTCCTTTGTGCAAATCAATTAAGGTTAGCAGATGCTAAAAAACTTCAGCATGATTTGCCAGATCTCATGGAGGCTTTGATTATGCCCCCAACACTGACCTTATCGTGCTCTTATTAAAGCCAGCGATAAAGTTTTGTCGGTGTCATTGTTAGCGACAAAAGCCCCCGCTGACTTTGCTATGATGCCCCATGATACTCCAAGGAGAATACCATTGGAGTTGTGAATGACAAAAGGCAGACTGTTTGCTACGGGTGCTTATTAGAAAAAAATGGCCCAGCCACCTGACTCAGAAAAACAGGTCTTTTTTTAGAGGGCAAGGGAAGCGAGAGGTGCCTCGCTACAGAGTCCTGGAACCTGGCTGAAAACTGTGCTGTATACACTTCTCTGTACGAAACAGCAGCGGGAAGGTGAGTGAGAACCAGCCTGAACACAGCTCACACTCACCACATGCAATAATTCCATATCACACCAACGTGACAGCAGGTAAAACTAAGGGCTGTCAAGCCAGGTCTTCTCTGAACTCTGGAAGATAATTGTTTTGTCTACAGCAACCTTCTGAGTATCTTCATTCCCCTGTCCTGAGTACGACAACAAAACACAGCCTTGATTAGCCACAGATATTTGAAGTACCTGAAATCTGCTGATAATCACTGGCTTAAGTAACTGGAGATCTTTAGCCTCTGCTCTAACATGGATCCAAATGTGCCTTTACAGGTATATTACCCTGTTATTCTTCAGTCCTCTTCTCTTCTCACCTGGAAGACTCCGGGCAGTTTCCCAATATCTCAGGCTTTCATTCTGAAACGAGTTCAAACGGGTCCAACGCAGAGGCTTCAAGTAATTAAGATCTGAGGTATTTTTGCTTATTTAAAGACAGAGGAGTTGAAGTTCAGCAAGATTCAAACTTCTGCCATTGCTGATGCGTTTTCCACAGAGCTGGAAGCAGGGTCAGTTCATAGCAGGGGACAGGAAACTATCTTCTCATATTCAGGGAGGAATTATTCTCAGTAGAGAATCAGACTTTAACCACAGAGCAGATGGGACTGGCGCTTGCAAGACTGGGGTCCAGACAGACCTAACAAGTCTAAACACAGCGCAGCAGTATCATTTACTTGCATTGAAGATGTCCACAGAGGCACAGTGAAGCCTACCAAGGAGAAGTCAGGTTGCCCTCATACACCCCAGTAACCGTTTATGGTCTACATACAGTGCTTATCGATGAATGTCCACCCCAAGATCGTCTGCCACAGACACAAAAGGGCAGGGCTGTCACAGGCCACCATGATGTAGCTCCAGCTCCACATCCTCGACTCATCTTCAATCCAGGCTTCCTGAGGGAAGCTCAATAAGACAGTCCCCAGGTTGAGGATCACAGCGTGAGCCAAGGTGGGGTGCTACAACCATCTACAATGAGAAGCTTAGTGGAAAGTTAAGTTGATTTCTGGCAATGTTCTTTGAGCCCTTGAACAAAAGTCACGATAATCTGGTGTTCAGTGAAGGAAAAGGGTCTCAAATCTATGGCTCCTCCAGTATTTGCAGCCAGGAGTGATGTTATGTGAAGAATTTAAGGAAAAAACATAGCAGGCATTAAGACAGGGCACAGGCCCTGTGATGCCAGGGTATTGCCTGCCCTAAATGAAAACCATGAAGTTGATTAGTCAATGAGCAGGGGCAAGAACGAGCAAATGTTGGATAACTCTTTGAACTGAAACAGTTTCTTGCTTTGAAGATGTTTCAGGAGCCTTGGAAATAACTACTCTTGTATGAATGGAACCTCAATCTCCCTCTGTATCTTGTTACTGTCCTTCAAGATGTTTTCGTGCAACGGAGGTACGGCAGCACTTGCAGAAGTGAGACTTGGACATGAAGAGGGAACTACCACATTTGCTATTTTTATAGCAAATTTTAGATATTTCCAAAAGCAACTAGAACATTCAGAATGAAGAACAAGGCAAAACATGACACCAAAGTAGAGCTGCTTCTGTTCTGCTGTCCCTAATTCACTGTATTCTTCATTGGCACGTAACCGTGTCTCTGCAGCCCAAGGGTTGTTCTTTAACTCCCAGGACTGCTGCCATTTTCCATCCTGCCAGCCAAATGAGCACTGCGTGAACTCTGCTTCAGCAAGTGAACTCAATAAGTCCTTTTATTCTTCTCTGACCCCGCTAAAACGGTTGTTAAAGCTACCCACCGTTTGTTCCCTGCAAGTATTTCACACTTTGGTTTCTCCTGACTCCTGCAGCCTTCCCTCCTTTCGCCCCCGAGAAGCCAAAGCAAGAGACCTCCCTTCTGCAGCCCCACTATTTGTTCCCCACTGGAGATCTTCCCCTTTTGATCACTTCTGTGATTTGACATCCACGGAGCCTGTTCTAGAGCAGCAGATCAGGGGGCAGCGTGTTCCCCCCCCTCCACTGCAGAGATCAGTGCTTGCCTAATGGAAGGGGATGATGTCACGCTGGCTGCTCTTTTTAAGGCAAATAAAAACACATCCTGTCTCTTTGGATGCTGCTTTTGAAGCCTGCAACCTAGCGGGAAT
>KZ506624.1:0-17589 GCA_002844005.1 Limosa lapponica baueri
TTATTTATATTATTTATATTTATATTTATATACATACTCTAGCATCACCTGCATTGAGCAAACCATGAGTTTTTTTTCTACTGGAACTTTCTGGTGAAGGGGTTGTCCCCACTGAATTCGCTTGAGAAAATAAAGCTAGGATGAGTTAAAAATACGTACCTGTATTTACAAAAATATTTTCCAATGTAAATAAGCTTATTACTGGAAAAAAGCAAGCTTACACAAGGCAATTCACTTTTCTTCTATTGCCTACTGAAACCAGGGCATTTAACAAGTGTTAAAGGAAGAAAATAAAAAGATGATCCACAATTTCAAGATAGGATTGTTCTGGTTCCTTTTTTCCATCTCTTTTTCAAAAAGAATCAAATTTCAATATTTCAATAATTTAGATCAGTCCACAGGTTAGAAATGAGATGTAGATTTTAACAAAAGTAACTAATCAAAATAAGCACATTATCAGATAATGGGTAAATTCTCCATCACCGGTCCTTCTCTCAGGACTGGTTCTTTCTAGAAGCAATGGTCTAGCATCCTCAAAATTCTTTGGTTTGCTTTCAGACATCACAAACTGAGATTTTGTTAGCCTCAAATCAGGTTCCTGAGCTTATTAACATTCTTTTTCTGTACCCTTTACAAAGAATATAGAAATACTAAAACAATTTTGCAAAGAACCAAACTTAGCAAAATCACTCATGCTTTTTGCTAATTTTCATGAGTTTCTTTACAAACTATTTTTTTTTTTTCCAATGGGCATTAAGTGAAGAAAAGATACAAGACGCTTTTTGAAAATTCGATTAATTTGGCAACTATTGCAGCAACTGTACAGGTGCTGTCACATAGAGAGGTGTTTCTGGCTGGCACTTAGATTTTTAACTTGGTAAACAGAGATTCTAGAGGAAATCACAAACACATTACTTAGAGACAGGTAATTAATTTCCACAAGGAATTCCTAATTTCTCTGTTGATTTCTTAAAGGCATCACAAGCAATTTTCATTGCAAACTCTTTTTCTGGTTCAGTCTCTTTTTAGGTGTTTCTGAAGTTTCTGTCCCTGTAATATCTTAGTTCAGGACTTTCCCGTCCCAGCTCAGGGGGTGAGGAAAGCAGTCCCCCCTTCAGTGCCTGTCAGTGCAGCTAAGGTTGCCCTTTGCGTTGCAGGGGCCCAGCAGCATCTCACAGATGGGGCGCAACCAGGGCCTCCCTCACCTTCCCCTTCCTGCTGCAAGTCAGGAATTGTCCCACAGCAGGCAATGCTGGGCTAACCCAGAGAAGCACCACATCCAGGGCTTCTTCTGCTCCCTGTAACTTTGGGGAATGCAGCTACTTACCCACCCATGGCAATTGCCATCTCTTGCAAAGCTGCTCTTGTTTATACTTGCTGAAGGTCTACCCCTTATCACGTCCACATGGTGTAGATTTTTGACTCTCAAGATGCAGACATTTCCAATAGCAGTTTGGCTAACCCCCCCCCTGCCCCTCAGCTCTCACACTTCACCTCTTCTCACAGGATAGGGGCTTGCTCTCTTAACGGTGGAATAAACAGCTGCTGGAGCATTACCTTCAGTGTTGTTTTCCCTTTGCTAACTGAATCAATAAGCTCTTTAATACTAAAAGCACTCATTTGCAGAAAGAAACATTGCATACGATTCATTTATCACTGAATCACAGAAAATGAGAGGTGAAAAGGCCTATTAGCTTATCAAGTCCATGCCAGTACAGCCTTTCTCCCTGCAGTATGATTTCAAATGCATATCCTTTCTCATTTTAAATCAATGTTTTCCTTTACTTCTCTTGGGGTTAGACATATAAGTCAAAATGCTGAAGTGGAGGCTCCAAAATAGAGATTATCTGGGATTTAAGCACTATGAATATAATTTGACCATCTTCGCCAATAAGCTACCGCTGTTGCAGTACTGACATCGGTACCAAATGGCTTTTCATTTGTTTGATGTGGATCAAAGTCATTGATGTTAAGTCAGTACAGGAAAACAGATAAGCAAATTACCAAATTTTGAGCAGAACGGTCAAATTCAAATGAATTATTAGTTTCCTATTTGACATTTTGTATAGCAAATTTACAGTTTTTACAGTTTTACCAAATAATGAGATAGTACCGTGCATGGATTGCAGAATGGCTGCATATTTTGCAAAGATGATATGGTCCAAATTCTGTAAATTCTTTTTTTTTGTTTTGTTTTTTTTTTGTTTTTCAGGCAGTAGAACACCTCACATATTTGGACTGGTGTTAAACACAGGCAGGAATTCAGTATTAATGACTACAATCATAACATTAATATCACCTAGCACTGAAGATTAAATATTTTGGGGTTTTTTTTTGGCAAGAAGGAGAGAACACTGAGCCAACACTTCAGCACAGTTGACAGTGATTTACAGAAAGGTTGCCCTAAGTTCCACTCGCTTTTGATGCTTCTCTCCCTTGGCTCTGAATGGCCACATTTGGGGCAGCCTGGACTGTAGCCTCCCCAACAGGCAAGGCATAGGAGCCAAAACAGATGTAAAAGAAGAGAGCAAGTATTTTTTACCAATGTCATGGAACAAGTTAGCTGAGGAACAAGGTCTTTCCTGTGGGCAGATCCATTTAACCATGTTTATTGTGATTAAATCTATATGTCACTGGGCGCGTCAGAGGCTGAAGTGGCTGGTTGTGCCAGCTAACAGGGGATCGATTGATTCATTTTTGGCTGCTTATTTAGGGCACAGTTTAGAGATCTTTTCAATGCTTTTCCAGTAGCATGAAGAGAGAGCACGTTTTGGGCTGTAGCTCACAGTGTTAGGTTCCACACTCCAAAGAAGAGGTCAGCATATTGGTAAACTGAATCCCGCTACTTTTCCCATTACAAGAGTGATAGTGACAAGAGGCCAAAAATAACCTACTATTAGGCATCTCTGAGAGTCAGCACTCTTTGATCTTAGCTATTGAGTGGGTAAAGATGGAGTATATAAGGAATGAGAGTACAGTGTAAAGCTAAATAAAAAGAAAGCCACCAGTTCTGGCAGACTCCGCAGTCCGTTGTTCTCTGAAGTCTGTTTGAAGCTCCGCTTCTGCCATAATCTCTGCTCCTGCCATAATCTCTGCTTCTGTTTTGTGATTTATTTAGTTCATTTAGACTGTGATGCTTCTGGCAATGACATCAGTTACCTCAAAAATAGTGTTGATAAACTTCAGAGACAGCTGCATCTACTGTTTCCTTTCTAGACTACTTGATTTTATTTAATTAAAAATGAAAAGCCTGTGAGGGATTATTTTTATTAAATCTCTCCAGGGCTAGAACTTTGCAAAGGGAACCTGGCAATGCCTATTCTCTTCATAAACTGTGCAGTGCATGGAAAGCAGAGGTTTAGCCTGTCTTCATGCTCCAGCTCTCTTTATTGCAAACAGCTGCTGAAATCCCATCACTGGATTGATTAGACAATTACTTTAAAGTCAACACTGAACAAATACTTTCTTGTAGCTAAGCCCAAAAAGTGGAAACAAACATCGCTCCAGTTGACAAGTGCAAGAGTTTGTTCTTATAAATTACAGTTGACCACAAGTTTAAAATTGCTGTTTCCAGTAAATATAAAGAATATTTTATTTCATTTTATTGATTGAAAAATCCAATTTAAATAGGGAAAGGCTGCTACTGTGGCTTTGCTTGAAATGCTTCTTAAAACCACACTATTTTATGAATATGTGGAGAAAGTAAACAGTTATGAGATATTTCCAACTTGATCATAAATGGTTTCAATTAGACATCATGAAGCAAATTGGAAATGTAGAATCTATGTTCAGTTAGGGAACACTATATCCTTTGCAAAGCATCCTAAAATTAACTTCTCAGTTTAACGCATTAAATTATCCCTAATTGCACATTTGACGAAAGGAGTAAGCCTCTTTTAATCAATCATTGACATAAAGTGTATTTGCTTTGCAAAACAGTAGATTGATCAATGCAAACATTGGTATTTCAAGCTAAACTGTGATATATAATACTGTCATTGTGAGTTACGAATTAGAATCAGAGGTAATACTGTTAGAATGCCTGAGATCAAGAATTATTTTTGCCGCTGGCATCATTTTTGGATGAGGCTTTGAGTAACCTGGTCTAGTGAAAGTTGTCCCTGCCTATGGCATGGGGGTTGGAACTAGGTGATCTTTAAGGTCCCTTCCAAGTCTAATCATTCTATGATTCTATGATTTTAAGTGTGCTTAGTTTCTTATGGTAACACATTTTACAATCAGAAGTAATTAGACTAGAGATTGGTTTCAAGCATTAGTATATTACTGACTTTACATGGCTGTCTCTCTACTGGGATAGAAAAACCCTTTCTCCTAACTCTGTCAATGGCCATTCTGATCACATCTTCAATATGAATTTGGGGAAGACATAAGAACTATGGTTTTTGTAAAAATCTAAGTGTCACTATTTATTCTGCTTTTAGTATGCCAGAGAGGAAGGAGCCCTCCCTCTTTCTAAACATCTAAACATGACAGCACCAAGGCTCTGTTCTGCGTTCCCTTTCTTGGCTTCTCATGATTAATAAACCGCACGTGCACAATGCATACAGTTCACTGTCTCAATTCCTGATGTGGTCTTCTGTGCCTGTTTTTATGCCAGGTTTTCTGTAGGCTTGTCATTACCCCTGAAAGCAAGACTTGTCTCTGGCAATGTATTTGGCAAACCTTCAGGATAATCTGTTTTTCTGGTTTTGCAGTGTGCCAGCAAGGTGAATGGCGGTCTGTACACCACTACCAAAGACTATCCTGATGAAGCTGTCCATTTTGCCAGGAGTCATCCACTGATGTATCAGCCCATCAAGCCTGTTCATAAGAGGCCAATACTAGTTAAAACAGATGGAAAGTACAATCTTAAACAAATAGCAGTGGACAGAGTGGAAGCCGAAGATGGGCAATATGATGTCTTGTTCATTGGCACAGGTAAATTAAGAAAAACAAGGAAGACAATTTATTTAATAGGTCTTTTTTTCCTTCAGGATGAATGAAATTGTGTATAGTCCAAAAAAATAAATCAATACCACATTCCTCTTTAACAATCATTCTTTGCATGACTTCAACTTAAGTTGCCAGTCTTCAACTTAAAGAAGAATTTAGTCATTCTACAAATGAGTAGAATATGTATAATTCACTGTGCTGATAACATTATATAGAAAAAAAAATGTTAGGAAAAGACTAGGATGAGAAGCTTACGTATAGGATTCAGTTTGTTTTGTTTTGTTTTGTTTTGTTTTGTTTTGTTTTGTTTTCCCAAACAAGAACCTTAAATTAAATTCCTAAATGACTGGCTTCATTTTTAAAGCTTCAGAACACAATCACATATGTGAGCATAGTTTTGAGCTGAGACCTAGACTCTGAGAGAAACAGAGGTGATATGCTTTTCAAAAATATCAGTTTAAGTTACTGACTTTATTAAAAAATTTGTTTTCCCTAATTCTGGAGACCACAAGTCTGGCTGATACTGTTAAAAAGAAACTGTCAGCTTCCAGACTTGAGTTGCAACACAGCCGAAAGAAGGAAGGAAGAAATACCCACGTTTCTTAAAAAGAAACTGTTAGACATTTTCTGCCAAGTTTTCTTGTCTTTCTTTTGTGTTGTCTTTATAAGGGACATAGAGTTTGTTGAGAAAGGATTTTTTTAAACCTCTACCAAAAAATGTGAACAAGCTAAAATATATCATAGACCTGACCTAACTCTAAGCAGCCAGAGAAAAAACACACATTCTAATGGTATTTGAAAAACAAGAAAACATAAGAAAATAAGAGGAAAGTTTGGAACAAGCCAAGACTTTAGTCACATCTAATCTGCTTGGAAAAAATCCAAGGATTCATGCATTCACATTTTATCAATTTAACAACAGGAGTGGTATCACAAATCACTTTAACCATTTGTCTAGAAAAGCAGTTGCAGTGAATTATTTTTTACTAATGAAATTCCTCTGATAAGCACGTCAGCGTTGAGAACATTCAAAAGAAACATGCTTGTAGAATAGCAAAGGTTTATTTATATTAATGCTATTTTCTAAGCTTTTAAATTACCTCAGTATGGTCTTGGTATTGTATTTTGTGTGGTCTATAAAACATGGTGACGTGTCACTTATTTCTCTACAACAGATTTTATAACAGTGACTAGAATTTTCATATTTTCCATTTGCATTGTGATCAAGGTATTATATCAAATACTCTTGTATACGAGTCCTCCATTCAGCGAAGTGGAATCCAAAGGGACTTAAGTGTATGCTTTAGAGCTGTGCTGGACTGGCACCCAACAGCTGCTTAGTCTTCTCCAGATGTCTTATCTCAGGTGACAAGAAATTCCAGCATAGGAATTTGGGGTTTAGAAACTCTAAAATGAACCCAGCAATCTCTGTTCTGGCAAAGTTCCCATCAAAAAACTCACTGACTCTCTTAGCAATATAATGTTAGGAAGGGTTAATCTTTTTTTATCTGAGTCCAACACCTGCTGTGCAACGTAAGTACACAGGATCTTACAGCCAAGCAGAAGTTTTCTTAGAGTAGCAGTGCAGGTTAGAAAGGTTCATCAAAGGCAAAGTCTCAACATCAGGGCTAACTTTCACGTGTCTGTCAGCAGGATTCGAAGGGGGACTTAGTTATGAAAATCAGAGTTCAGAATGCAATTTCTTTTTGCTGTTCCATCACAAAATGGATGCCTTTGATTACATATTCTCTTTGAGAAGTGGTGTATGACCCCCGTTTAGTGGTTCCTCTTCATGTTTGCCCTTTTGATCTTTTTGCTGAACATTTTTCTCAGTGCTTGTCTGCTTAATATTTCCCCTGTAAATCAAAGGTGACTCAAAGTAACAGAAGAAAGGAAGTGATATTTGTCATTACTGATGACAGATTTTCAGATTAAGGAAAACAAGACTATTCTAACAAGAGTCAGCAAGACAAAGCTGAAGTGGTGGAAGACCAGGTGCTATTCATGTGTTTTAATTTCCTGCAAGAGTTGTACTGACAGAGAGGATGAAGGATCTAAACTCCAATGTGCCTTAGACTTCTTGAATGTGCAACCTTTTTTTGGTTCATCTTCCTTGGATTAACACCTTCAGATCAACAGAAGCTCAGTGTCTCCCTAAAAGGGGATGAGAACTTTGGACAATGAACCCCTTAAGGTGTTTGTACTCTTGCCTGGAGGAACAGAGCTGCTGCCAGCAATTAAGGATAGTTAGTAATTTCCTAACTAGTGTAAACATTCAGATCCTATCATTTAAGCCACTTTACACTCTCTTGCCTTGATGAAGTCAGCTCCTGCCTACTCTCGTTTCTTTTTCTGAAATTTGGTCACCCTCTTTGATCCTTTTGCAGATCACCGAAGGGGTTATGACCCAGAGTTTGAAAAATGCAACACAATTAATCATATAGCTCAGGGGTGTCTCAATTGACTCTTATTTTCCAGGGACAAATTGTCATATGTGTTTATTTTCTAAGAGTAAGACCCCCTCATCAATAAAAGCAATATTCAAGTACCTATACATATTTATAAACTTCTATCCTTTATCAGTTTGAAGAAGTCATTTAATGTATTTGAAGGCCATATAAAAGTTTCCACCAATTATAACCTTTAGTTTTGGTTTGGTTTTTTTTGTTTAAATTTATTTCCAGATAATGGAATTGTGCTGAAAGTCATTACAATTTACAATCAAGAGACAGAGTCAATGGAAGAAGTGATTCTTGAAGAGCTGCAAGTATTCAAGGTGAACTGTGCTGTATATGAAGCATATATTTAACTGTCTGAAATTTTCTGTAGAATAAAAATATAAAAAAAAAGCTATCTGGAGACAGTAAAATATATAATAGCTGTGTGCAAGAAATTTTCTAGTGATATTTTATGACAGAAAATCTTCATTTTCAATTGAAGTTTTTCTGAGATGGTTGTAGCCCAAGTACTGAAACATATGGCAGCAAACCAGGACTACTGTCTTTCTGTTTACATGCTTGGAGGTTTTAGTGTGACCATCAATTAAGAACTTACTGCATTTTATTTAATTTTCCCCTCATATCCAATTAAGTATTTCAAAAATTATAAATGCATGCACAAAAATGTGCCTACTACAATCTTGGAAGCTTAAATGAGGTCCAGATAGAAAAAGTCCAATCCTCAGAGATAGTGAATCAATTAATCTGTCTTTACAGTGGGAAAACCTGAATCTTATGAGGCAAAATTCCATTCTGTTTAAGAATAACCCATGACTAAAGCTCAGTATCTGGCATGTGGCAAAGCTAATATAATGAAATTCTCTTAGTGAGTATTCCCGTCATGCCATGTCAGCCACATTGAGTAGGAGGGTAACCTACTTGCAACCATAGGGAAAATCTAATGTCCAAAAGCAGATATTTAAATCTGGTATCTGCATTTAGTATTGACTTATTGCCTGGGGGGAAAATCACAGAAATTGCCCCTCTTGATAAAGCTGGTTTTCAATAGACCTATTAGGGGGTATGTCTTGCCATTGCTCCAGGAAATCTGAGCAGAGGGCAGAGAGGAAAATGGTAAGAGAAGGAATTCCTGCTATTTTTATCTTATCTTTAATGAATGTTTTGTTATAAAGAACACTCCACTTATCACTCTCAAGTAGGACAAAAGGGATTCAGTAGTGGCAAGAGCTAATGTCATGTTTGACAGGGAAATTTTAGTGTTCCTGTGGCTCCGATAATCCTGAATTAAGTGTTGGCTGGTTGTTTTTAAATAAACTCTTTTAAAGCAATAGTTCTGAAACTAACAACTTCTTCACATCTTTCTGTAACATAAGAACTTAAAGAAAGTCAAAGTTTCTAACAAAACTGAATATAATAAGTAAATACCATCACTATTTTACCTAATTTATTGTCATAGCAAAAATGTATTCTTTTTCCTAAGCAGTGAAATATTTCATATTTCCTAGGTGCCAGTTCCTATTATTTCTATGGAAATCTCTTCAAAAAGGGTAAGTATTTCACAAGTTTGAAATGTGAAGATTGTGTCTCAAATGTAATTAAGCTATAAACTGTATAGAGATAGATATACATATTGATAGATGGAAGGATGTACATCATCTATAATGTGATCTGGTTTTATACATGAAATCCTTTTGTAATATAAACTTATGGTTACATGCTCTCTTCCTTTATGAAGCATTTATGTTTTTCAATTCTAATGTTATTTCTCCTTAGTTCCTACTATCATTCTTATCAAAGCAAGTAAAACCCAATCTGTTTCATGAGTTACTGCCATAGTAATCAGAGTAGGGATTAGCTTGGTGGATATGGCAACTCACAGAAAAGTTCCCTGCTGATAAATGCAGACAGACGGCAGCCCCATGGGGATACCAGTGTAGAACACCTTGTTGGCTCTCCCATGTATTCAGTTGCCCATGAAAGGCAGGGCTGTTTGGATCTGACTCACTTCAGAGTTTCTGCTAGCTTCTGCTAATATAAACATCCAATTTATTACTATTGTAGGTAGATTCTCATCTGTACCATATCATAGATATCCATATCATATCACCACATCATCTCAGGATGGAGCCTTTATAAACATCCCAGGACAGTTATATCTTAATAGATCTTAGACATCCAATGCAATATGAGTGCACATAAACATAGGGAAACACAAGTAACAAAGACTGAAAAGTGCACTAATATGAGATGTGAGTGTGCCCCAAAAGATCATTTTAGTCTTGGTGTCAGTCAAGTTGCATTCTTTCTGCAGGTAATGTAGAAAGACAGACTCCTCTGATGGTGATTCAGAGGAGGATCTTAGGTGTAAGTATTCTGAATTATTTCCTGGATAAATCTATTTTTTTTTTCTCATGGAGTGTGAAAGCAGCTCTGGCTTGTCTAATACTGCACGTAAGTGATTATTTGGAGAATGACTTTGGTGTCATTTCAGGCATTTGCCTTAACTTTAGCTCTCAGTGAAATGTCATGGTAAAAGGGTTGTGTTGGAAAAGTAAAAAGGAGATACTGTATAAAAAGTGAAGTAGTCTTCCTCCTTTACATTCAGCTCCCAAGAGGGCTGATAGCTCTAATAATTCAAGAAATATCTGGAAAATCTGGAGAGTATTTTAAAAAAGCTGCCAGAGCAATACAATGGTTGGAGAACAAACCTTCTTGTGAGAAGTAAAAGTAGCTTAACTTTTTCGAGATATCAAAGAAAAGACTTAGAGAAAACAGGATAGCCAGATATAAAATTTTACCCAACAAAGTGACTACTTAGTGTATGTGTATAGGGATTCTTAAACGATGATGGCAAAGCAGTATCAAGTTAAATAACCAAGTTCAGCTTTTTGAACGTAGATAGTCTTGAAATAGGATGCAGTTTTCTGGTACTAAGGACAATTAAATGTTGGAATACATGTAAGGGACTGGGTTGGCACCAAGTAGTTTTGTCTTTAAAATGAGATCTGCAAGCTTATTGAGCTTCTGTGAAAAAAAGTTATGTAGCTTCTCTACTCTAGCATTTTGGTTGGTCTCTTTTGATGTTAGATTTTGTGAGCCTGTGGAGATCTCCTTGCTAGGTTTGTCTCAATATCCTTATAACACTAACCAGTCTTCAGTAAGTCAGTGGTACAATAAAATATCCTGTTTCAGGGCTAAGCTAGTTATCTGCAAAGGCTGGGAAGGAATGTTCTTCTTTGATGTTCGGTTGGCTAGATATCAGATGCTTTTTGCCCTTCTGTGATGAACCAAGACTTAGAGTAGTCTTTACCCCTGCTAAAAGATGAAAGAGAAAAATCACATCTCGTATGTCTCATTGAAAGTGTTGTTCATGTCTTCTGGGACAATCACACAGCAGCCTTTACAGACAAGAAAGAATTTCTCTCAAACAAGGATCCTAGGTTTCTTCTTCATTCCAGTTGGCAGACTGAGTTCCTGCTATCATCTGCTTTATCTCAGCTGAAAAAGTCTTCAAGCATTGCTATTACCAGTCTCTCCTAGTCTTTTCTCCTGGCGTTTCTAAGAGCAAAATTTTAGTGACCTAAACAGGAGGTGTAATTAGGAACAAAAATGAACGATCTGGATTAAATTTTGTATTTTGTGATAGGCAAGCCAGACTAAATGAGCTGCCTGTATTTTATTTTCCAGCTTTAAGAATTTTAAAATACCAGATTTTGAAAGCTTAGTCTAAAAGTGGGAGTTATGGACTAAGTTTGGCCATTAGGATAAGAACAGTTTAAATGTTCATTAGGAAACCTTTTTCTGACTGGTAAAACCATGGTAGTGAGCCATGCATAAGCAGTTCCTATTGCAGTGCACACTGCATATTTCTGTGTTCACTCCATTTACATTCACCTGCAACAAGATTTCTTATCAAATACCTGTAAATTCAAGCTATTCTCTTCTGAATTTATTATACCAGCAACTCATGAATCAGACTGATTGTCTTTCACTTGATTTGAAAAGGATATTTCTGTGAACTCAGAAGATTCAAACAGTCTTAGCACTAATGATGAAAAAAACCCCCAAATCCTACAAATAAATATGGAAGAAGCAGATCGTGACCAATTAATTTGTAAGGAAAGACTGCACAGCACCAGGAAAAAAGAAATCTCTCTTGTGCACTGAGGGATTACACAAATCATAGTACATGTGCACGTGCACATAGTGCATGTGTATATGTGACCACATTTTAAGTATCCACACCAGGAGTTAAATTTACTTGATAACTCCCATTTTAAGATTGAAATGGCTTAAAACTTTTGCAAATTTGAACTTCTTTGTTTAAAGTCTTTCATGTCAAGTTTTTTGCGTTTGTTTTGCAGACCTGTTAGGTGACAGAGAAGTGTAAAAAGGGAGGCACTGAAAGTATCTTGAGGAAGAGAAAGAAATTAAATCCCTGCCTATTCAAACACAAAGCTTACAAAGCTGAAACTTCAGAATTGAGGAAATGCCAAAATAAACTTGTTCATTTTACCTTCTTTCTGCTCCTCTGTCCTCATGCAGGAGAGTTTGTCTGTAATCAGACATTTTCCTATAGAGTAACTCTGCCTCCCTCAGGGCACAGGCTGGATGCACAACTGGCAAGCAATGATAAAGCTAATGTTTTTTAATAACTCCATTGGTAGCAGAAGTTTTAGTGGAAGTTCTAGGAATTTAATCATATGTGGTGTATTTTTCCAGCAACAGCTCTACGTTGGATCTGAGTCGGTCATAGCTCAAGTGAAGTTCCACCAGTGTGACATGTATGGCACAGCCTGTGCTGATTGCTGCCTCGCTCGGGATCCGTACTGTGCTTGGGATGGGATCTCCTGCTCCCGATACTATCCCACAGGAATGCAGGCAAAGAGGTGAGAACTGCTGCTCTCCGTGATACCCTTTTCTCAAAATACTTATGTAAAGAGTTCCTACGGCAACACAAAGTATTTCGTATCTCCCCCTCATAAAAATAACTGAGTACTGACAAGATATGTTAGCTGCTAATTTAATAGCACAACCTTAGGGGATTGCAAATTAGCCAAAGTAACAGGCTGGCATAAACCAGTGCAGTACCAGGTATATTTTTATGAATGAAGCAAATTCACTTAGTAATTATTTGCAGTAAGTTTTAAACAAACCTCAATTTCCTTACACATCTTCTGGTGCACAGAGGACTTGTTACAACTTCAGAGACCTATTTTGGTAGAATTATACAGCAAATATATCCCACTGCAATAAAATATACTACAGAATTTCCAAAAAAGCAAAGAAGAATCTTTGTTAATAGTCAAACACATTCACTAACCAAAAAGAAAACAGACTATTTGCAAAAGCTAAGGTTAGGCTTTCTAGACTAAGGTTAGGTTTTCTTCAGTGAATTCATCAAGAAAAGTTACTCTAGAGGCCAGTTCA
Organism: Limosa lapponica baueri; assembly: GCA_002844005.1. NCBI lineage: Eukaryota > Metazoa > Chordata > Aves > Charadriiformes > Scolopacidae > Limosa > Limosa lapponica. The sequence continues at coordinate 12,843 of KZ506624.1, forward strand.
AAGCACAAATGTAATTCAGGTGCTTTAATTCTTCCCTTGGGTAGAATTCTCCTCGCTGTCACCATTCACTTATTCATGGCTCTTGGCCTTCACTCTTTTGTGCAGTAATTTCCAATATACTGTCATCTTCCTGTAGCTCTCAAACCCAAATTCTCCAATTCAGCTACACATATACTTGATCAAGCATCTAGAACGTGCATATTTTAATCCAGACTTTTTCACAAGACTTGAAGTCAGCTTTGCCACTAGAGAGAGTGATTTCTCGCCTTAGCAGCAAAACTTTGGTAATATATCATTCAAATCCTTTCTGTTTTGTTTTGTTTTGTTTTGTTTTGTTTTTACAGTTACTGTTTCTGCAAATATATGCTTATATGTATTAGACATAGAGGGACTGCAAAGATTAGAATAAATCGAGTAACTTCTGGAGACAGTTTTGAAAAATGGTGGAGATGATTCAGTCAAAACCAAGTTGTAATATCCCGAATTGATTATTATTTCTTAAGGAAAAAACCAGGAAACTGGGGGTTTCTATTTATTTATTTTACTGTCCTTCACACCTTATCTTTCCATGAACCCGGATGCACTCAAACAAATGCACTGCTGACTATAGCCAGGCACAACAGACATTTCTGTGGATTTGTCTAAAAGATAATAAACACAGTCATGTTACATTGGGTAACATGACTTTTTGGGTAAGGCACATAAAGAAGTAAAAATGAGAAATACAACCAATGACTCAGTGTAGTTAAGACTCTCTTGGATTTATTACACTAAGACTAAGTTAATGCAAGTAGGAAGTCTACACCACTTTTACAAGCAGGATCATATAGATTTCTCATGGCTCTTGCAGACCTAAGGGAAGAAGTGGGCTCTGGTTGTCTGGTTAATGTGAGAAGATTCTGGCTAAAATTTTCAGGCCCCAGATTAAGAAAGATGAGCAGCTATATACTGGGCCAGGGATATTAGTTTCCTGCAGTAGGAAGTAGAAATTGGATTATCGTAATTACAAAGCATTTGGATTACTCAACTAATGATGTAAAAGTCATTTGGGGAAGGGGTCATTTGGGGTTTTTTAAAAATTTCCTACCAATCTGCTAGGACTGTATTAGCATTTACGTTGTTCTGCAGGCTACTTACTGTCTAAGGAAAGATAAGAGAAACTCACTCGGTCCTGAACTCTGTTGTACATTTTTAGCATATTTCTCACCTAAGACAATTTCCAGAGCAGCAGACCTTAAGTCCCCTGATACACACATTTATCCAGGGTTGAGTGATATGGGCAGCACCCCAGGCACCTTCCTATGCCTTACCTTCTCAACATTCAGCAGGTCAGTCTCTAAAAGAAGAAAACTGTTGTTATCATCCTCCTTCTCTTAAGATAAGCGCTGCAGCAGTGGAGAAAGGATTTGCACTCAATTGAATGTTCTTGAAGTCTGCAAAACTTGTTTTACGTGTAAGAGTATGGGGAACAGCCAGGAATAGCTAATAATGTTGAGAAGGATGGATGGCATTTGCTTTGTTCACTTTAGCTCATAGCTGGCTCTCAGAGCATTTTAAAGTGGTGAGCTTACACTAGCTGTGTGGTACATGGGGACGCAGGGAGAGCTACTCAGGACTTGTTATGGAAGTTGTTTTAAGTTCCCTCCTGCTGGGTACCAGACAGAGATCACTGCTGGAAAAGGCAAATCTCAGTAGACAACATGGAGTTTTCTGATACTAAGCAACCCCAAGCAGGCAATAACCCTGCCATGGCTGCCCTGGGCTCCAGATACGATTCATGCTATGCCCCAGAGCATATACATCTTGGTTTGGCTTTGTCTCAGGGCTCCAGATTTCTGCTTAAAGCTGTGCTGGGTAGTACAAACAATGGGAGCACAAGGGGCGTTGGAGAGCACTTGTTCCTCCTGTTCCTGGCAGCCCTCACTTCATCAGGGGTTATAGAGCTGTGCCTTACAATACAGCACACTTGAGTTGGCTTTAATACCACCTCCATGTGTTCAAACCTGTCCCTCATACAGTACCTTTAGGTGGGGTTTTGACTGGTAAGAGCAGCCTTGCTAGTGCGGTAAGAGCACTGCTAAGAGCTCTCTTTTTAATTCCAGTCCTGCTGGTGAAGAGTTGAACCAAAGCAGGAATGTACAATGTGTCCTCCCCACTGATTCAAACACTCTCTGCTTTAGATCCTAATGCCTCCAAGGTATGACAACTGTTTAGAGAAACATGAAATAGAAAAACTGCAAGTTAAGGTATGTACAGGGTACAGCGAGACCCGAAGCATAAATACAAAACACCCTCTGCTTGACAGCTGGTACTAATTTGTTGAATTGTGAAAGCCTATATTACAGTTCCTTGTAAATGCATAGCCTGGATAATAAATAGATATAGGATTTAATTAAGGTCAGATGAAAACTGAGCTCAAAATCTCATATTTTCATGCTGGCAGAACAGCACACTATGATGTCGTGGTAGTTACAGGTGTACAGCTCCTGCATACTGCAAATACTTAAGATGCCAGAAGGAAATTATATTGCATTCAACTTCTATGAAGTGTGCTTGAGGAAGCAGAAAGGTCCAGGACTTAAAGAAATGCTTTAGTTCACTATTACCTCTGTAATCTGATTTAGGTAGGTTCAATTTTTATCTAAACAAGCACTATATTCTACAAGTGAGATACTTTGCTGTGCCAGCTCACCATCCAGGCTGAAAAAGGGCTGAAGTAATTAAAAAATGTCTTTCAGCTTGGGTAGGTCTGTTAACCTGTGGTTCTTTAGCTAATTTTAAGAAGCTGACAGTTGCACTCTTACCTGCTCTTTCTCTCTGGCCTCTTTCTCCACAATCCACTCCACCAGCAGACACACAAACACATGCTTGTCTCTCATGGTTAGCAAGGGAGCTCCACACAGATGTTTTTTTTTCCCAAGAAGCCTCCTGGCCTTCCTTGCTGCCTGCCTGCGGCGGGGTACCCAGGCTGGACTGGGGTGGTGGAGCTGCAGTGACCATAGCCTTTCGCTAGGGGGCGCCACGGAGCGCGGGGGCAGGGCAGGGGGCAGGGTTAAGGCGCTGCCTTTTTGCAGCTCAGTCCCTGTGCCAACCCAAATGTCAATCTGTTGTAACGTCTTTGGGCAAACCCAAACTCAGTTGAGTGATTTATTTCTGCAAACGACAACGATCCCTTTTCTCTCTGAGACTTTTCAGCTTTGCCTCATCTATCCCTGGGAGATAATAAAGAAACATGAGGATGATGGTGATGATGACGACAACTATTGCTTTCTTGCATATCATTTTTATTAAGTTCCTGGAAGCACAGAGTTAGACTGAAATCTAAATTTATGAAGTCATAGATTGCAAAAGACACTTCCATATATTCAGTACATTTGCTAGTCACTGAAAATTGTTCCTTATGCTAGTTTATCTCAGGAATTGTCTGGTACTCTATTATTCATGGAATTCTGAATGAAATGATTACTAAGAAAAAATAACAAATACCAGGCTTATGTCAAAATTTGTGAAATAAGTTTAGCCCCCAGCACTTCCCTCTCTTTCAGCACCTCTCCCCATTTTTTTTCTTTTATTTTCTTCAAAAAACAGTAGCAAGTGAAGTTAAATGTATCTTCCCCAGTGTTTACACCCACAACAGCAAAATTCCATCAAACAAGCATTTCTTTTTCTTGAATGTTTCTAACAACTGGAGAAATATCCTGTCTTACAGGACTTGGATTTTTTTAGTTCCTCAACGGTCTTCAGGACCTGCAGAGTAAATAGTACATGCCTGCTAACTGTCCTGTTCCTGCTAGATAGGGCTGCTGGGTCTGACAGCAGTGGCGTTTTCTTCTTTGGTTTTTTCAAGGCTAATGTCTGTACTATTATGTATATTTGTGCAAGAGAATTGTCTCTTCTTTGCATATACAGATGTGCAAAACTGGTGGAAGCATTATTCAGCACTGACACTTTGCAGAGTTATCAGTAAGCAGGGCTGCAGCACCTACACATCACAATGAGAACTCCCTGGACACGATGAAACCCTGTTGCTATCTCAGAATCTCAGCTTCCATTTAATAACGTGCATGGATTTTTAGTGCTTCTGCTTAAAAGGCCTGATGCAGTCACCATTGAATTTGCAGATTCCCCTGAAACAATGGCAAAATATTGGCTCTGCTACTCTGAAGATCAATAAAGGTTAAAGCTGTCCTATTGATCCACCTGCACACCTGGATCAGAATTCCATATAGGTGACAGAACTTAGAAAACAATTACTGTCTACTTCCAGTTTAGAAATGCGATGAGTAACATCCATGGACAAGACCTTTAACCAGTATAAATCTATACAGTGTCAATAAATTAAATTTGTTTCAAATAAAACTCTGCCTTGTGTGTTCACGTAGCGCTGGAGAAAAGCATTATTTAAGTAGTAAATGCAAAGAACAACAAAACTGCTTGGCTTTGTGTGTTTCTCTCATATATGATTTATACTGCACACACACCTGCTGTGTAAGATTTGCCGCATTGCATATTTCTGTTAATCTGTTACGTATGACTGGTAATACTGTGTAGAATGGGTCTTTATGCAAATATATGAAAGATATCCTTAATACAACTAAATTTCAGGTTGTTGGAAATACTATATATGGCAAGATATGGCATTCCAAGAGGTTTTTTTGTTTTGCTAGTAAGCAATCTGAATTTTATTTATCAGGATACTCAGAGCAAAAAATTTCCATATAAAAGCACAATTCTTATGGGAATGCAC
>KZ506624.1:28663-47276 GCA_002844005.1 Limosa lapponica baueri
TTTTTTTTTTCTTTTCTTTTTCCCCTGTTGAGAAACAGGGGGAAATTGTTGGAGAAAAATAGAAATTTTTAGATCACAGTCTATCAGGTCCTTTTTAGATATGTTCATTAGGATGAGATGATTCGTTTGATTAATTCCGCCATGCTGCTTTAAGGTAATCAGAAAGACCATTTCAAGCTAATTTTTGTCTCAAAGTAAATAGTCCAAAACATCAGGCCTATCAATTTAGCTGAAAATATGGTAACTAATTCCAAGCAATTTTGTCTTAGAGAGCTAGCAAATAAAGACAGTGGGCAGGATGAAGTTGATAACATTCAATAAGAAATCAATATGTATTGGGGAATGGATTTGGAGGGAGGGGTTTTGGCTTTGGGTTTTTTTTGCTTTTTTTTCTTTTTCTTCTAAACAGCATAAATCAGTAAGTGATGTATTCTCATTTATTCAGAGGTCATTTTTCACCAGAAACTAATTTTAATAAGAAATCATTATTATTTAGATTTGCTTGGAAAGCAGGGGAATTAGATGCTCACTCACTTTTATACCACATTGCTGTGAAAGAAGATATTCATAAACCTGAAATGTAACTTCCAAAGAATACCTGCCTTTCTATCTTCCTGCCTTTTAATCACCTTGAAAAAGAGCAGAGATTTTTTTCACGTCCAAAAAATATAGCAATTTTTTTTATGTGCACTGACCTTTTAGAGTGTCCACATGGTAAAAATTCATTCAACCCCCAGAATACAAAATATTCTCTTGAAATTATAAATGTTTCAGCCAACCTAGAACATTACCATTTCTGTTCTGCACTCTGGCTTTTTGACTGTTTTTCACACCTTTGTGGCATTGTTTTGTGAATTTCATTAAATGTTACACCAGGCACACAACTATGAGCTGTGAGAGGATTATTCAGCCATGAGTTAGTTATATTAGTGTGGGGTTAGTGTCTATAAAGATTTGAGAACTGCTTACCCACAGAAGCTTTTAGAAAAGATCTTGAACTGTGATTTGTTGTCATAGTTCCTGTGCCTGGGTGGATTACGAACTGTAGGTAAATTTTTAATTTCATAAAATGTATACTCCAGAAAGTTTTTTTCAAAGCACTTTAAATGCACAAATTGGGAAACTGCAGATTAGAAGAAACTGTTGCAAGGATGGCTTCTCTGGGGCTTCTTCGGTGCTTCCTGGCTTGTTAATATGGTCACCACATTTGGTGGTGAACGTAGGGTCATTATGAGGTAATGCCCTCTGAGTCCTTTTCTGTATCTGTCAATGGGGTTGAAGCTGCCAAGACGACTGCTACTCCTACAGTTTGTGCCAGGGAGCATGGCCCAGTAGAGGTGACTCTCACCACTGGCTGTTTTCAGTGTGTTCAAATGCATCCCTGCTCTGATCCAGGGCATTAGACAACACATGGACTGTGCAGCCTTGTGGGGGACATTGCAAAAGCTATATGGCAAGAGCAAAGAGTGCCAGATTAGAGGACGCATTGGTGGGAGAGGGCTGGATGTAGGATGACTGGTAGGGAAGCGGATGGAAGTTGTGGGGAACCATTTCTCATTCACAATGACTGCTTGCAACTCACTGCATTTGATATTGTACAATGCAGGAGAAGGAGTCAGGAGAAAAGCATTTGTTAGTAACTTCTGTAGTTTGAATTTGGCCTCTTGCAAAGCTGATTTCACAGAATTAAAAGTAAGCAAATGGCACGGTTTGGTCAGCAGATGCTATATACTCCACAGAGCTTTCAATGGCAAAGCAGTCTGCACAGAGGGCCACCATCACTGGAACTACACAAAGCCTTCAAAAAAACCCCAAAAACTGTTAGCATGGTGGGAACTGAATATGCATGTAGGCTATGCTTTCAAAGGCTGCAGAGGAATCATATTTAGCCCCTATTCTATTCAGGCTATAGGGGAAGTGGGTTTTCTTCTCTCTCACTAGACATAAGGTTATAAACAACTTTCAAAGGTAGGAAAGCTGAAGAGCAGACTGTGATCTCTTCCTGGTCCCATATTCAGTCCATGTCCTACATAAGAATTGGGGCTTTATAAGCCACATTAAAAACTGTATCAAATAAAGCAATTAGTTTATTTTTGTAACCATAAACTAAAGTCATGTTGTGGGAAATCTCTTCTTAGCTGAAACTGAACCTTCCTGTCATCAGCACAGCAAAGGCTGTTCTCGCCACATAAGGTCTAGACTGGCAAATAGACCAAGGTCTGATTAATCAAGGACATAGTCAAGGCAGTGATTTATGCAGCACAGATGGTGTGTCCTTCTTTAATGCATCCAAGACTTTTACCTTAAATAAGTAAAACTACCCTGCTGAATTTGCAATCAGTAGATATTTTGTAACAGACTTGCTTCTAACTTTGCTTTCTTTGGAGACAAACTATTTTGTTTCTTTCAACAAGAGTTGGTTATCTCTTAACATGAAGAGTTTGGGGACACACAATAACAGCCATTTGTACTGATCGTAGTCCTAAGAAGAGGTTTACCTCTCATATGTTCACTGATCTTGTTGGTGTTTTCTGGTGTACCACACAGTCCTGCAGCAACAGAAAAAAAAAGTCTTATTTTCATGACTTTGTGTGACATATGACACTTTACCGTAAGATGTACAATATAGGGATTATCAAATACATGGCAAAAGAAGACACATTTCCAAGAGCATATTTCAGGCAATTGAGCTCGGGTTTTGTTGCAAAGAATTCAAGCTATTCCACAATATTGTGCAAAGTAGCAATTAATGTCCAGCCTCCTCTTTAATGACAGAAGCAGATAGCTACCACACAGATGCCCATGCTAAGCAATCTCCATATTTTGATCTATGCTATTCCAAGGGTCAGATTTCTGTTCAAAAGAAAGCTGATTTTAAATCAGAAGCAGGATCTGATAGACTGAACCCCTTCACCACTACAGGGAATGCTTTGCTCCCCATTCTACCTATAATTCTTTGGGACTTACTACCACAAATAAACAACGTAGTCTCATCTAGACTTCCTTTCCCATAAAAGGTTGGACCAGATGATCTCTCCAGGTTCCCTCCAAGCTGGTCTGGTCTGCGATTTTGTAATTCTGTGAACATCACAGTTCAATCAATTGCACCATATTTAGTATGTGTTGACCACAAAGTAGAGCTATTTATGGCTTTCTCTGGCTTCAGATTTGTGTGCCACTCAATTATAAAATCCTTATATTACTTGGTCCTCAAAGAGAGATGTCATGCCTCAAGAGGGACAGTTATCTTTAAGAGAAAGGGCTAGGTGAAAACAATATGTTCTCTGGTGCCATTTAATACCAAGATTAAAAATTGAAGGAAGCTTCTCTGCTGTATGTTTTTTGCATGTTTAATAACTCGTTTCTCCAGCTTCTTACCTCACTATGAAACTGGATAGTGGGGGGGGGGAAAGTGCATAAAGATTTATTTGTTAACTGAATGAAGTTGCAACCTTCAAAAATATGGAGTTAGAAGGAAATAGTTCACAAAGATTAGTAACAACAACAACAGCTGCTAAGAGATCCACACGATCCAGGTAGCCCTTATCCATGTATCACCTTCTCACCACTCTATGGGATTTAATTCGAGAGCTGCTCCTGACTTGTTAGCTCCACTGCTAATTCTTTTGAGTTCATAGGTTGTCCGGAATAGAAAAAAACTCACCTCCTGGTAGGCCTGAGTCATAATGATGAAACGCCAGTGCTGCCGGTAACCCTGGCATATGCACATACTACAAGACTTGAAAGCAAGCTCTGTAGCTACTCCAATTATCAGAGCTTCCCAGGCATCAAACACCTGATGGCTCTGCCTAAGAATAGCATGAACAAGGCAGAATTGCATCATTAAAGAAGAACATTACTCTGAGTTGCGACTGCCTGCTGTTTAACATGTAATGTAATTAAGTGAAGTTCACCATACGGATGAACTGGAAACATGATGATCAGATAAGCTGACACCCATGTGGTATGTTGAAGATTAATCAGTTTTCATATATAGGCTCAGAAAGAATGTTCTTTCCATGCAACTTTGACACAGGCTTGGCCCTGTCCTGCTTTTCTTCATCTTGTTTTCCCCCCAAAATGGGATTATTTCTGCTTTCCATCATTATATTATCTGAAATTAAAAATAAAGCTTTTATGAACTTCATAAAGTCCATAATTCCCTGAGTAATCTGGTGGCCTTCTACAATGGAGTCACTGTGTTGGTGAACAAGAGATGAGCAACTGAAGTCATCCGTCTTGACTTCTGCAAGGCTTTGATAAGAATCCACACAACATCCTTATTACTAAATTAGAGAGATATGGGTTTGATGAATGGACTATTTGATGGACAAGGAACTGGCTGGATTGCTGTATCCAAAGAGTTGCAGTCAGTGGTTCAGTATCCAAATGGAGATCAGTAACAAGTGGTCTCCCTCAGGTGACTGGTACTTTTCAGTATCTTCATTAGTGACAGGCAGTGGGATTGAGTGCACCTTCAGCACGTGGGTGACACCAAACTGAGTGATGCAGTTGATTTGTTAGAGGGAAGGGTTGCCACCCAGATAGACGTTGACAGGCTGCAGGAGTGACCCCATGTGAGCCTCATGAAGTTCAGGGTAGCCAAGTGCAAGGTCCTGAACGTGGGTCTGAGCAATTCCCAGCATCAGTACAGACTGGGGCATGAATGGATTGAGACCAGTTCCGCAGAGAAGGATATTGGTGGATGAAAAGTTCAATGTGAGCTGGCAATGTGCACTCACAGCCCAGAAAAGCCAACCATATCCTGGGCTGCATCAAAAGAAGAGTGGCCAGCAAGTCGAGGGAGGTGATTCTGCCCTTCCATTCCGCTCTGGTGAGACCCCACGTGGAGTACTGTGTCCAGCTCTGAGATTCCCAGCACAAGAAAGACATTGACCTGTTAAAGTAGGACCTGTTAGAATGATCAGCTGGATGGAACACCTCTCCTATGAAGACAGGCTGAGAGACTTGTCGTTGTTCAGCCTGGAGAAGAGAAGGCTCCAGGAGAACTTATTGTGGCCTCTCAATACATAAAGAGAGCTTATAAGAGAGATGGAGAAAGACGTTTTATCAGGGCCTGTAGTGATAAAACAACGGATAATGATTTTAAACTGAAAGAGGGTAGATTTAGATTGGACGTAAGGAAGAAATGTTTTATGCTGAGGGTGGTAAGACACTGGAACATGTTTCCCAGACAAGTTTCCAATGTCCCATCACTGGAAGTGTTCAAGTCAGGTTGGATGGGGCTTTGATCTAGTGAAGGATTTTCCTGCCCATGGGCGAGGGGTTGAACTAGATGATCTTTGAAGGTCAATTCCAACCCAAACCATTCTGTGAGCCTACAATTCTATGATTCGTAGTCCTACTGTCTGTGTAAGACACATACGTGGGTTGTGCTTGTAACCCAGATATGGGTTGTTCTTCATATAGTATGACCTGAAGCTAAAGAGTTAGAGGTTGCCTATCCAGTTCTAACAAAGGTACAGTCAAAAGTTGTAATTAAATATATGAACTCCCAGGGAACTGTTGAATTAACTGATAATTACTACACATGGTACAATAACCTTGACTGTAGACATCTTCTGTTATTTCTATTAGTACCTTGACATTTTCATTCTCCTGTCATTTCTGTTTATGTAATCAGTTTTAAAAACTTTAAAGCTATCTGAAAAACTAGTCTATAGTTCGGGTTTTCAGAGTGAAAGCCGTTTCTGTTCCCAGAAAATGAAGATTTTACACGAGGAGTTTTCTGATTAGAATCCTCCATCTCATCTATGACTGTATTCTCAAATCTCTTATCATCTCCATGAGGCTTTTTTTGCATCAGCAGTCTCTTGAGTTCCCTTTACTTCTCCAAGTGAAGATTTTTTTTTGAATTATAGTATTTAAAAATGTCATTTAGATGCAAACACCATACTAGGCTGTTACCAGAAATCAGACTTTCTTCTTAGCAGAGAGGGACTCTTCTTCAGAACAGGGATTTAGCTTGAGAAACTTGAAACCAATCTTTTAACACACTTGGCATGGTTAGTATTCTTCAAAGAGAAATATCAACAGCCGATGAGATTTACACAGCAATGTATCTAGACATGTACAAACACAAACTGCAAACTAGTTTTGGAAAAACACATTGTGTATTCTGAAACTAGGTCAGAGACCTAAGTAGTCTTTATTAAGTGATACCACATTAATAGGATGCATGTATACATCATTTGGTATTTAACTAGATTTCAGGGCAAAAGAGAAAAAGGCTTTTAAATATCTATGGAACCATACAGAAAAGGAATGTGGACAAACACATTCAGAGAGAATTTGTTTACTGCACAATTTCTCCAGCATTTAATTTCTGAAGCACAGCTTAATTCCTTTGGATATACCTGAGATAACCAGTGAAGATGCAATTTTGTTGCTCAGCAAATAAGTACCATATGTCCTACTTTCTGAAAAGAAATAAGAAAGCAACTTTTACTACTTGACATTGCAGACCAGGACAGCTGAAATGCATAACACACTTGCACCAGGTACACACGTCAGAAAGAGGGGACAAATGAGCAGCATAATTGATGAAGTGGAATTGAATTTTGTCCCCATTTCATTCCATAATCACATTCTTAGCTTGTGCAATTTTTGCCTTCCAACTACACTAGCCCTGGCCCCTCATTTTTTCCCCTGTATACTCCTCTCAGCTGTATCTAAACATGGGTTTGTGGGATTAGCAACAGGAACCAAACCAGGGAATTCAAAAACAGATACAACTGGGCAGGAGGCACAGGAGAGGCAAAGGACAGTAGGAAGAGAAAAAAAAAACAGAATGGACAGTTGATGTGCAAGCTGGATTTGATGTTGCAATAAGCATCCATGACCATTTTACCTATTCAATTGCATCAGAAACAATTTATTTTTAAAAAATTCCTATATTTCTTTGAAAGATATTTGTTTTCGAGAATTATCTCAATTATTTCCATGTGTTGCCCTCTATTTATGAGTTAGTTAGGTACATATTTGAGGCTTTACAGTCACATAAACATGTGCAATGTACATACAAAATACACCTTAACAAATAGTGTAAATAGTGCAAATAATTTGCTCTAAAAGAAAACAGTTTTCTCCACAGTATGCTGTTAGTTTCAGAGAGTTAGAAGAAGCCTAGATAAAAAGTAAAATTACTGAACAGAAAGTTGGTTCTATTTACCTCAAACTGGGACTGTGGGGAACCCGTTCATTCTCGTCCTGATTCTGACAACCAGAACCTACATGGTGAACCCTCCAGTACAAAAAAAGAAAAGCCTAAGATATTATAAATTGTCTAAATAAGTACAAGTATCTAACACTTGGTTGAACTAGCCTGACTGCTCTCAATGGTGCATTAACTGGGTACCCTAAATAGCTTCATTAAGAGATGCAAAGTCTCCAACACCTGGGTAATGGTAAGTACAGAAACAGAATTCAGAAAGCCTTCTGACATGTGGCCCCTTTACACTCTATAGCTAAAATGTAACTAACCTGAATAAGAATCAGATTGCACAGCTTTCAAATAACTTTTTGTCTTACAAATACTTAAAGACCTAAAGATGTTGCATGAAAACTCATATTTGTATCTGTCAGGACTAGCTGAAATTTATGAGCAATTGAACACAAAGGAATGTGTTTCCAGCTTGGACTGGAAGTAGCCGAAGACATAGGACTGAAACATTCAGAACTAGAACTTTATACAGATATATTTAATATACAATATACCACAAATCTAGGCTCAGTAACCAGGGTACAGATCTACCCTTACCCCACCAGCTGAAAATCCACAAAATGGCAGACTTGGTCTTCCAGTTTCCACCTCCTCTGACCAAAGTTCGAGGTCCTCTGCTCTGGCTCTTCCACAGCCTGCTCCAAAATCTTTTAACTCTGACAACTGGTCTGCAGCCATCTCACATCCCAAGTGAAATAATTTATTGTCCTACAGTTATTTACAATCTGTTGCCAGGGCATGAAAAATGGTACTTGCAGCTGACAAACTCAAGGAACAGTTGGAATCCATAGGTGATTTCAGGATAAGTATTGTTTACTCTTTACTCTCACAACCGACCCAAATGTGTACATGCAGGTATGTTTTGCAGTGCTTAAAATCTGAGCACGGACTAGGGAAAAGGTACACAAGGCCCCAGCTGGCATTCATATGAAGAGGGAGAAGTGTGAAATAGAAGTACCAAAGAACAAGCTATACCCTTGTTCCCGCTGCCTCTATCAGATCTGTGTTTGAGAGGCTCCAGATTAAGAAAAGAGAGGATGGAGAGCTGGTATAAGTTACAAAATATATACATGAGTGAATTCTGATTCCAGAGTCCATTAAATGCAAAGCAGCCATAAGATAGCGAGGCATCCTTTTAGAGAGTGCTCAAGAGATTCACTGGTTGGCAGTTTATGAGGATTCCAACAAGGTAATAGCAGTGGGAAAGAGGGTCCTGGTGGCAGACTTTTGACTGGAGGCTTCAGTTCTAAGCACAGGGATACACAGATGGGCAACCAGAAAGACAGAATCCACTCACATAAAGAGAAATGGCTTAAGTTTTTAAAAAAAAAAAAAGTGAAAGCTCTTCAAGAAATATGGAATCTGAAGAAAAATGTGTCGTCTGGCACAATTTTTTTTTAGAGAAGTTTTAGAACTGAACATGAAAAAAGGAAAAAAAAAGAAGGAAAAAAAAAAAGAAAAAAATTAGTTTCAGTTCATTCAATCCCTAAGAGGATTCTTAGAAAAAAAGGATATAACAGCAGTAAATAAAATTTAGGCAACAGGGGAAGTAAAAATTAGAATACATATATATAAAATTCAGTTAAATGGGGAAATAAAAATAAGTAGCTAGATTTAGACTATCTGTACTGATACTTTAACATGAATTTACTTCTTATATAATACTTCCATGTAATTATGCTTTTACAAAATTCTGGAAGATAAAAATACCCAGTTTTGAATAATGCATATTTATGATAGATATTATATATTTATAAGACATAAATATATATTTAATATGCTGGTTGGAAATGTAATAGAAAGAGAATAATCATATTATTATTATATTCCAATTATTTAGGAATACGACAATATATTGTACTTGTGAAGGAGAGGGAGGTTTATGTTAAAAATAGAGTGAAGTAAGCCGTCTCTGTCATATTATGTCACATGATCTTCATGGATAGAAATTCCTGCTTGAATTAGAAAGAATGTAATAGCAGTTATACATGTACCAAGTTATAAAAGGATGACTCTGCTCTGAAAATGAAGAAAAACATTACAAAATCTATGAAGAAAAACAAGAAGAGTGTAAATCTTCAGTTAACCCTCCATAATCAAAGTGAACATGTAGAACACGGTATCTAAGCTGCACTTTAATACACCTTTGATAACTATTGGAGTAGCTAGTGCATTCACAAGACACCAGCTGACTTTTACATCAATAGCATCCTGGTTCAGGACAGAAGACTGACGTGGCAATAATGTATTCAGCCATTGCATATATGAGCAATGGGAGCCACACAGCAGTGAAATCTGACATCCCTGTGAAGGATATACTTTCTTTAAAAGGGAAATCCATACATACAGGATGAAGAAAGTTAGAACAAAATAAAAAGGGCTGCTGACGGTATTAAACCTAATAAAACTAGAATTGTCTTATCAGATGCTTAAATTTAAAAATATATCACTAATCATAAGGAAAGAAACAAAACACACACACACGCAAAGAACTGTCCTGGCTAAACAGCAAAGAAAATAAGTATTAGGAAAAAAAAGTCATCCTTCCAAAAAAGACAGGCTTTGTAAAATAAAGCACAGATGAGAATAAAATGTCAAGTTAAATATAAAACTGCAATGAGTTAGGCTAGAATAGGAAAAAAAAAAAAAAGGAAAACTATTTTAAGGAGAAACTTGCCAAAGGCATGAAAACTAATAATAAAAATTTTCAAATACATCAGAAGAAGGAAACCTGCTTGAGAATTCACATGGCTGATAGATGATAACCATAAAAAAAAGCATTCAAGGAGGATAAGGAAAACAGCTAAATCAAATTTATTTTATGTGCTGTTCACTAAACAGGGGTTAGAGAGTTTCCTAAACAAGGTTCATACACATTCCTCATAGGATAAGCTGAAGAACCGTCCCTAATAGAAGTGTCAGTATAAAAGATTTTGGAAGAAATGGGTACAAGGAAGAGCAGCAAATTTCCAGAACTGGATGGCATTCACCCAAAAATCCTGCAAGGACAGAAATTTGAAACTGATGAACTGCCACCCGTGGTACAGCTACTTGGAATCATTATTAATGAGTGGAAATGCTAAGATTCATGTTTAAGGATGTGATTAGATATGAAGACTATAATTCCCCTAAATGAATGAAAAATTCTTCCACTCCAGGTGGAAGTTCCTGCCTTGTGGATGAGGAACAGTGGCATACATGTTCTGCAGGTTATCCCGCCTCTCCCTGATCACCTCTCAAAGCGCCTTTGGCCCATGGAAAGATGTTGCCTTTACCATGCTGCTTCCTCCTCTGCCTCTTTAAATTTACCTACCATTCATAGGAATGAATATCTGAACTCAGGCCTGGAAGTAGTTCAAATTCAAGTATCCAAATGCAGGTACTTTTGCGGGAAGACAAAAAGCTAAACTCAACCATTTCAGAAAGAAAAAAAAAGAAAAAGGACTTGAGAGAAGATATAGTCTGCCGGAGGCATAGAGGTACACATTTTTGGTACATAATACTGTGTTCAGGGCTCATGTCCTAGCAGAACTTTGAGTCAAAGAATTAACATCAATTCTTTTTCAAACCTACCAGTCATGCTGTGACAAAACATAAATATTCATTGCCATCTCTCTCAGCAATTAGAAAGGAATCCATCTTAGCACAAGTTCCTGAAAACGCCAAACTCCTTGTCAGATAGACAGACCTTATTCCCTCCATACAAACTGCAGAGAGGCATACTTAATCCTTGAATTGGAAATCACTGCACCAGTGATCATAGTAATAAACTTATTTCTCAGTTCACTTACCTCTGTGCCTGGCTGAGCTTAACTGGGCTGGAGGATTTTTGCCAAACAAGTCTCTGAAGCTTCTCCATTCAGGTCAAAGTAAAAAAAAATAAAAAATAATAATAAAAAAAAGACATGTTAAGAAGCCGTGCTGACATTCCTTGTTATACTAATGAGCAGCTTAGTATCTTTTGCTATGAGTCAGTCATTTTCCCAGGTATGTGATGGAGAGTAAGGGCAGCTTGCCTTCCCACGTAGTTAGTAAAATAGGGGAACTTATTTTATGCGTTACAGGTGCCTTATCTGACACTTGAACAAGGCCTACTTGCTGACTTGTCAGCTCCCCAGTGTTGGGGGCATTTTCTTATAACCATGAAAATGGAATAGATGGTGACTTCTTGACCAATGTAACAATGCGTCTGTCTTTGGGATCGGGTCTTAGGCTATGCTCTTCATTTCTCCATTTCCCACTTACTCTATCGTCTGTTCAGTTGGTGTCTGGATTCCTTTGCTCAGGCACCCAACCCTCTGTGCCCGTGATTTACTGAGCCTGGCCATCCCACCGAGAGCTGAGACAGGGCCCTTGCAGGATACAGACCTCTTTGGCAAGACTAGGACTAAGCTACCACAGACTAATGTAAGACCTGCATTTCTGATACTCTGAGCAGCCGTGGTTTCCACCTGGGACTTGTACCTGTTTTATTTGAAAGGTATTGCATAGGACTGACATGTGCCCCTATCATACAGAGATGTTGCCATGGCACATACACAGATCTATGAACAAAAATATGTATAGTTTGTTACAGTCTGGTATAGTCTGTTCCTCACGTGTCCATATGTAAACTAACTAAATAAAAAAAAAACTTGGTCTCTTTCATGTCTTATGTAATATGGTGAAATCATTTAGCATTTATTATGCACTCAGAGACCAGAATATCAGAGAAATAAAAAATTCTCTTGTTGGAGTTTTCTTCAGATAGTACACAACTTAAGGCATCAGGAACAAATGGTACAAGCATAAAACAAAATATTGAATAACTTCTTATTGTTCATTTGGTTCCCTGAATAAGGCAGGAATCCCATTGGAAGAGCTATGATTTCCTTTTGTTACAGATTATATAAAGGTCATATACCTTAAAGCTACAAAGATAATTAATTGTGATGTTTCCTAACTTTGGAGTGATTTATTTGTTAGAATTACTAATATTTTTTTACTTATATCTTTTTATTTGCTTATGTACAATATGTGATCTAGTGCAACTGTCTATCTCTGCTAGAGGTGCCTTTGAGAATAGATTTTAAACCATTGATTTTTCAGATTGACGTGACTGAGCTTTTTTCACTGTGAGTTCTATTTGATTGCTTGTAATGATAATAATAAAAAAATAACAACAACAACAATAGAATATTTGTGAGAATAGAATAGCTGTGAGAATAATTAGAAGTATCTCTGGAGAATCTAGATGCACATAAAATAATACATAACCATCTGACAGTCAGAGATTTAGTTTCCATAGTTTTCTTCTGTAATCAGTGCAGAGAACAAGTTCTCTCTTTCATCTTAGCAAAAAATTCTCATCCTCAGAATCAAGTTCATGATGGGATAAAAAGTTATAACAAAATCAGTCATACAAGTGCTAACTTTTACATACAAAAAGTACATTAAAAAGTAGCACAAATGAATGTGTAAAATATGTGATTGCTCCTTAATGAGGAAAAGTTCATATCTGCATATGTGTGCACTCATCCTATACTGCTCATCATAATCTTCTTTTTGATTTTTGTGAGGGGAAAAGTTGTATTTTATTAGATCAGATTTGGAACAGAAATTCAGCTGTAACCTTCTAAGTCAATGTTGATTGTAGAAAAGCTTCAAAGTATTTAAACTGATAAATTCATTTTATCACTTCATAGCAAGACTTCTGATATGTCATTAATACTTTCAAGATACAGAGGAAAGGGCAAAGTCACCCTCTTTTTCCAAAAAAAAAAAAAACCTTAATGAAAAGCTTAAATACATATACATAGTATTTTTTAGCTGTTCCTGATAATTTGAGGACATTTCCTAGAAGGTGTACTTTATCTCAAACATATGCCATGACCTCTTAGCACAAGCTAATATGTCATCATGTGTCAGGAAAAGTTAGATAGAAACTAAAGAGTATTCAAACTACTCCTTTTGATGAAGTTATTTGCTACCTTGGACAAATAGAATAGCACAGTGGAACCTCAGTCCTAATTTCATGTCCCTGCTATCTCTAATACAGATGGTTCAGTGTGTAATTTGGAAGGAATTTCCTTTTTAAAAAAGGAACTCTTTTTTATTTTATTTTATTTTTTTCTTGCAGTTTTGAGCAGCAGGTGGAAGGGGCCAGACTATCAGGGAGCAGCAAGGGATGGAGACGTGCTACCTTTGCCAGTAGGTCAGTGGCCTCACCGACCATGGCCAGTCCCACTGCCCCCAGTGGAGGTGAGCAGCACAGGTTGGGGATGGCAGCTGAGCTCAGTCGAGAGTTCAGATGATCAGACAAGTCCATAGCAATGAAGCAAGTCCAAGGTCTGGCTGGGAAGCCAAGCTTGTGGACCAGAGTCAAGCTCAGCAAGTCCAAGGCAGGTTTGCAGTATTGCTTAGGCACGGACCAGGTAAGAGCCTGGTCCCAATGCAGCTCCCAAACAATGAGCAAAAGGACCTCTTTCTTAAACAAGTCTGCAAGGTTACACAGGTGCGCCGTATCAGAGCTGACCTCCAACACCAGCAACCAAAGCTCTGGCAGGGGGAGAGGGTGCAGAAATGCCCACTGCACTCAGATCCCTGACACAGACTTTGCTATACAGGTGACTGGCTTTAATGTGACAGCGTGTCATTATCTGTTATGCCTGGCACTGCCACGTGCCACATTAAAAGCCCTGCCAAGTAGCTGTGTGTACCGTATGGGCACAGAACAGCCCTGCAGCTGGGCAGGGTGAAAACCTGATTTTTGTCCACTGGCTGTACCCGTTTTTCTCACTCCAGCTGTGTTCGGGTGGTGAGTCATCCTCAGAGCTAAAGGTTTTGTAAGAAGCACACACAGGAACATAAGGAACAGACATTACACAGCTGAATTGTCAAAACTTCGGTGAGTCTCTGGGATTTTTGTGAAATAAGAATCAAAAGCCTCATATTTAATGCATGAAGTGAAATTAGCTTTGAATTCCTTCTGCACAAAAGCCTTAGAGTAAACATGTGATGTACTAAAGCATCGTGCTCTACAGTGAAGTTCCTATATCCACATGACTTGGAGTTGGTAGGACTGTGAGGCAGGGCTAAAACAAAAATCCAGCAACTCTCTGTATTGGCAATGAGCCCTTGGAGCACCTCGTTCTGTACCTGCTGCACTTCACAGTGAGCAGCAGTGTCCTGGCACTTCAGAGACTCACTGGAAGTGAACAGATTTAGGCTGCTAATTCATTTTTGGTACTTCTGAGATAGTAAGAGATGATAAAATGCATCTTTTGGAAACAAACAAACAAACACACACAAAACACCTCATCATTCCTAATAGCTAGTGTTTGATATGCGTGACTACCTTTTCTTGTTCTGTGGCATGTGAAAATTTTAAGGGGAGTATTTGTTTGAAAGAATAGTTATGTGCTGCTGATCTCATGACATAAATAGGGATTAAACCAAAACAGACACCCAGAATGCCTAGCGTTGTCTGGTATTGATGGAATATTTACGAGCATCTTCTGTTTATACCACTGTAGGGGCCCATATGTAATGTTGAGATTCTAACAGAAAAAAGTACTCTTCTGTATAAGTTTTAAAAAGTCTAAGCAATTGTTTCCTTACAAACTAGGCCTTGATTCTCAGTCCAATCTTGGTGAAAATCAATGACTGTAATTTTCTGTGTCAGAAAAACACTTCTACTATTGGAACATCCGTGTTTACTGCACTGTATTTTAAGCAGTAGTACCTACCTATTGCAGAGACTCATGAAAGTTGAAAGAATTATGAACTTTCTTGCTTTATCAAGAGAGACAAAGAGACTAAGCTGCTAAAAATTAACTTGAAAGTGGTGATGTAACATTTTGTCTGAGGTGATAACCCTATGAGAAGGACTTGGTTATGCATATTTACTTTGCTGAAAACTTTTATCCTTCACAGTTGCTTTCTTCTGCCTTGAAAGTCTGATAAACTTTTAAAAAATAACCTCTTTTCATGCACTCATACTGCTTACACTTCAGCTTTTTAAATATTTTTAAATGGTTTTAGTTATACCATGGTAGAGTATTTTTGTGTCTGAGCTGTTGGGACAATGATATGTGTTTGTGAATTGATGTATTTTTGGTTTTAAAAAGGAGGACTTTTTTAATCGATGACATTCCAGTCTACTTTGTTCTTACACACATCTGGAAACATAATTGTGAATTCTTCCAACACTGAGAAAACACCAAGATGGTGTGGCATTCTTGTAGTCTGTTGGTGGTTGTACTCCTTGCAGTCCCTGATTTTGGGACAGGGAAGTAGGACAAAGAGGAGAGATTTGGCTTGTGCAGACCTGGATTATTTGTGTTTCCAGTTTCTTGAGTCACACCTTGTGAGGTCAAACATAATTTGAACAGAATCAGAACTCCTTGGATATATTTCAGGAGCTGGTCTGGTCTGGTCTGAGGACACAAACAGGACAGAAAGTACCGTTCCTTTTAAGAGGTTAGAGGAGCTGCTTGGTTTTCAGCTAACTAACCACTAGTAAGTATCTATTTCAGTCCAGCACTGAAAGCACCATCCTTTGTAGCAGCAGCATCCTCTAGTTCCAAGAGGCAATTCTAATACTGCAGACAGGAATGCAGGGACAGAGAGCTACAAGCCATTTCTTCTGTTCTCTGCTATTACACTGCATTCATCATCATGTCATCTGAGTTTCTGTTTGCTTTCCTTTGCAGGTTTTGTGAGCCACTCAGGTTATTTTACTCCTCTGATTTAATATTGATTTCCTCCATTCTGTTTTCTGTATTGGCCAGTTAATCGCTAACTCTGTGTAGAGAAGTATTAACAATTATAAATACAGCAAAAATAATGAGAATTCTATCACATGACTACTGTGAAAAATAAACAGGTGATAGTTTTAATACTCTTCAGAAAACAAGGCATCAGGGTAAAGAAGTGGTGCTGGTAAAAAAATGAGAGCCCTTCCGAAAATTTACAGAAAGCAACACCACAAAACCATTTTTTTACACTTAAAAAGCAAATTTAAAAATTGACATAATATAGCAGTCTATAGAATGCCACAGCATATTTTATTTGGTTACAAAGACTATAGATCAAATAAGACACCAGATCTTCATGGTTCTGCATTAAGGTATGAGTCAGCGTGTCCTAAGCTATAGTCCCCTGGTTTGAAAGAGCCCTCAGATATGACAGGTAACTTCTTCTTCCATACCCATCTGCACCTGGCCTCTACTCAGGTTTCATAGCTGGAAACCTTTGCCTGGAATTACAGACCACAACGCCTGTAGCTACAAAACAAGGTACTATCATGATCTAGATTTACCTATTGGGTAACTAAAAGGGCAGCAAGCCCTTTTGTAGATACACATCTGTGGCTGTTTCAGTGATTGTAAAAGATAAAACAAACGGAGTTCTTGATATTATCTGTGATTTTTCTGGTAGCCAAGCCAAGGAAATCTTCATGTTTGAAGCTGCTGCCCCTTATCAACTGAAATGCCACAACTGACTCAGTGCTTGCTCCTGATTCCTTCTGGTTGTGGGGCAAAACAGGTTAGTTGATGTAGCTATCAGAAAGTCTGAACACATCCTGCTTCATAAATGAGTGAGCTAAAAGTATCTACAAAAGGCCAGAAAGGCAGCACAGCTGTGAAGAAATAAGTTGCTAAGCTGCTCTAAGTCACAGTCAGTCACAGAGCCATAGCCTAAGAGCAAATGGTTGGTGTGACACCTCTTCACAACACTGCCGTTGCTGGCTTTCAAGAGCAGTATGAAGTATAATGCATAATTTCTTGTTGCTCATTCTGTTCATTGGATTGTCGTGGGACATTTCAGGCTATTTTTGGCCTTCTTCTACTCATCACATTTTCAAGACAATAGGAAGACAATGTTCTTTTCTGTTCCTGTTCCAATTGTTATAATGCAAATGAATTAATATTGTGTCATTCTCTGTTCTCATTATGATCCTTCTTAGAGAAACAGTGTAAGAGGAAAATACACCAGTCAGTAAAACCTTCTGTGGCAACTCAGCATTGTGATAAAAAGTACACAGTACACTGCAGTACAAAAAGTAACATGTCTGTGCTCATTTTGAGAAAATGGAAGATGGGAAGAAAAGGATGGAGAACAAATTAACCCTTTCTGGTAACTGAAGTCCATAACCCTCTGGAAGCTTCTCTGCTTCTCTTAGTCATGAGACATGTGACAGTACCGGGCACAATCTGTATTGATCCCCAGGGGATATTTTTCCCCTTTGTAGAAAAACAACCCATTAGGTAAACAGAGCTTTGTTGCCCATAGCAACAGAAAATTGCTTTCTAGCAGGATAACAATGTATTTTACTTTTGCTTATTTCTTTCAAAGTTAGAAATAAAGATCAGCAGGACAACCAAAGTACAATTACAATTATTCCTTGCTTAATAAAGACTGGACAAATACAAGGAGAAAGAATAAGATTCATCAACAGATTGCTGAAAAATATAGTATAATTTTGCAGTATTTACCTGCTGCTTACCTTATTTGCAGCAGCAACAGCCTGGCATTCTGTTATTCCCACCACTGCCAGACAGCTTGCCACAAAGACGCTGACACTGTTCCTACTATGTTTTCAGATGTTGAGTGACTTAGCTTACATGAAAGTATATTCCAAAATATATTTCGCATGCTTTTGCTGGCTCTGGCATAAGATCTGTGCTTTCCTGTCAGTGCTGCCCAGACGAAATAAACTTACAAATGAAACTAATGAAAGGAGGAAAGGCCACGTGACTGATGTTGGAAGTGTGTAGGGTCAGCTAGGAAAGCCTATGAGAATTCAGTAAGGTGCCCTAAACAGGCAACCTAAATCAGACCTGGTTGCCCAAGCTCTAGGTTACAAAGTATAATTGTAATGGTATTAAAATAATGTAATCAGTATTTTGCTGACATCTAAAGGAAAGAATAAATGCTGAGCTTTCATAATGGAAGGAAATCATCGGTGGGGTTCCTTGGGGATCTCTGCTGTGACCTGCACAGCTCAACAAAATCATAAAAAGCACTGGGAAAAGGAATGGGAAGAAGTTTCCCAGTATTAGTAAGGTATTCAAAGTAATAAGAACAGGGGCAGATTGAAAACAATTTGAGACTAAGGGGAAAAAAAACCACTGGAAATCTATATGAAGTGATGAACAGGAGGAAAAAGTCTGAATCTTATGTATCAAATGATAGTCTTGGATATTTTGCTGCTATATCAATGCATGTTTTATCCACACATTAAATATTCTTTTAACCTTTCTCATATCTAGTGCATCTTTTTTTAAGAAGGGTGTTCCACATCCAGAAATGTGTAACCTCAAAGAGAAGGATAAAAGGTATGGAATGGCTTCCGTACCAGGAAGCAGCAATCAGTAAATAAATCCT
>KZ506625.1:3864-16052 GCA_002844005.1 Limosa lapponica baueri
TTCTCTCTTGTGCCATCTTTATCTCATGTGTTGTGAGATTTGTGTTCTTTTGCTCTGAGCATACATAATACAGGTCTTTTCCAGGTCTTTTGCTGCTGTATCTAGCTTCATCTTTTTTGCTGTTTTCTCAATGACCACATAGCAAAATGAGCATTATCAGCTTTGGAAAATCACAGCCTTCCCTATTTGCAGGATTCAGTGCTCCTGCAGCGTTAAACTTAAACCTTGCCTTTGCAGAGCAAATCAAGTATATGAATTAGGAATGTGATTATTGCTGTATCTGTATAGCTGTTATTAAAGCTCAGGTGCCATCTTTTTCAGGGGAGGAAAGTACAGGGTGGGTTTGCGATTCACTGTCCCTCCTCCTTTTTACCTTTTATAAGTCATTGGAACTCTGCAGTAAACCAGTTTAAGTTACTGCCTTGGTAGAATATCAAGAAAAAAAAAAGGCAGAGTTTTCTTCTGCATTACTGAGCTGAACTAGCCCAGCCAAATCTGACAAATACTGGAGCTAGTGGGAGGATATGGGTGGAAATACACAGCTAGGATTACAGTTTTGAGAAAAGAAGTCTAGAGGGGTGGGCAGCCCATTTTCAGTAGCAGCAAAGTGTTTAATTGTCTCATCTGTTTGTAACTTCATCTTTAAATACACATAAATGGAACTGGATGTGAACCAAGTCTTGATTCTCAGGTGGCTTTGGGGGCCAATGCTGAGCTCAGTATTGCTGCAGCCAGACACCAGTTTGGATACCTCTGTTAGGGGCTGAAAAACCTCAAGGCAACGATTGCGTAGCTCAGAGATATAGCACTCAGCTGCAAAGCTCAGTGTGGTTCCCCCGTGAGTGTGAGTGCACTGTTCTGTTTCTGCATGGCCTTGCTCCCCATCGTTACAGGTGCAAATGACTGAACTACCTTGTACTGCGCTACAAGACAGTTTTGAGCAAGGTCCTTTAAATTTAGACTATTATAAAGGCTCATCAGTTGTCATAGCAACTCTGTATCGTATGGTTTTATATTATGAAGCTGTAATAAGACTGTTGCTCATCCCTTTGAAATAAGGCATAAATCACTAATGCAGCTTCTCAGTGACAGGACTTCTTTAAGTATTATTCTAACAGAGAAACTGATTTGCATTAAATGGCATGTCTGTCAGCAAGAAAGGACTAACGAATTATAAGAGTGAAACTTTTTACATGTATGCCATAGACAATTTTATTTGTAATCACCCCCTTAAAGTCACCTTCTACGCTGAAATGCATTGGTGTCATTAAAAGCCCCAGGGGAGGTTGTGCAAAGAATTACTGAACTCAGATAGGATGTCTGAAGCTCTGGCTTTTGTCATGTCCATGCCTCATCTAGGCTATGCTGTACAGAAGTTGAGTACTTCTCACATCAAGGCAAATGGAGAACATGTACACAGGTGATTAAGTTGTGGAAATTTTAATATTTGTTCCTCATTGACATGATTCTTATGGATGTGTAGAACAGCAGCTAAAGTATCTTTCTGTCATTGCTGTGGAGACGAAGCTGTGCAAACATAGTATACCTAGGCTTCTGTAGGGTGCCATTGATAAGAAAACAGAGTCATACAAAATCAGCATTACAGACATCTATCAAATGATTAAAAATTAGGTCTCAAAATATAATGCTAAATAAGCAAGGCCTGGTCTATCATGAAGAGGAATGTGTTCTATCAGATCTGTTGATAGCTTATAAAATCTCCACCCATGGAAGTTTTCAAGGCAAGTTTTACACAAAGCCATAGTGATTTGACATAGCTTTGGGGAAAGTTCGCTTGGAGCAGTAAGTTGGACTAGAAACCTCCAAGGTTTCCTTACAAGCAACATTTCTGTGGTACAGATGGGAAAAAAACAGATAGTCTTTTGGGTCAAGCAAACCATGCTTTATGTCTGCCTGTCTGCTTTGTATACCAGCATTACAGCCTAACAGTCTAAGACAGCTACAACAGCCGCAACATACCATCCGAGGGTGCTATGAAAGCATTCTATGGTGCAAGACATTTGCAAGAAAGCAAATAGTCCTTTCTTCTAGAAGGGCAAGAAGGAGGATCCAGACAACTACAGGGTGGTAAGCAGAATTTCTAGGAAAGTGGTGGAGCAAGTAATCCTGGAAACCATTTCCAGACACGTGAAAGACGAGATGGCGATCAGGAATAGTCCGCATGGAATTGGGAAAATCGTGCTTAATGAACCTGATAGTTTCTACAGTGAGATGGCTAGCTTGGTGGATGAGGGGAGAGTCATGAATGTTGTAAGGCTTTTGACACTGTCTCCCATAACATCCTCGTTGACAAGATGACAAAGTACAGGTTAGAAAATTGTACAGGGAATTGCTTTGAAAACTGGCTGAATGAATAGGGCCTGGAGGGACTAAAGAACAGAAAGCTCAAGAGGGATCTTACTAGTGTGTGTAAATAACTGATGGAGGCAGAGAATGAAGAGAAGGGAGCCAAACTTTTGTCCGGAGTAACGTAACAAGAGGCTACAGGCACAAATTGAAACGCGTGAAATTCCATCTGAACACAAGAAAATACTTTTCCTTACTGTGGAGGTGGTCAAACACAGGAATAGTTTTCCCAGAAAAGTTGTGGAGTGTTGGCAGTATTCAAAACCCAACGATAAACAGTCCTGGACAACCTGCTCCAGCTTGTCCTGCTTCAGCAGTGGGGTTGGACAAGACGGACTCAAGAGATCGGTAGATCACAGTGGCAGTTTTTGGCTCCTGAAATTCTGACTGTATACAATGTTCAAAGCCCCATGGTACTAGCAGGATCTCCAGGTTGACTTGATTTATCCTTACTCCCACAGGCTATTACGTGAGTGTGGACCGTAATAAAAAGAACACATGACACACAGGCAAATAAGAGATGAGGGCAGTTTAGAAGAAAATTTAGATTTCTAAGCAAATGCCCTTTTTCTATATATCACTAACATACAAGCTAGAAACATAATTTCCTTCATCTCAAGATGAAGGAAAAGAAACAGCATATTGTGTCAATACTGTTGAAGGAACAAGGGTGGGAAGAACATAACATAGTGTCAATGTTCTGGCAAGCAGAAGTGAATTTTGCATTTGGGCCCGTGAACATTAGGTTGGAAGGGTCTAGGCATTTGCCCAGATTGAGACCAGATGTCACTCTGCTTAACTTCCACTTAACGGTATCATTTAGCAATAGAGCTCAAATGGAAAGTTGTCCCAGAAAATACTATTCTTTAATGTCTCTGCTACATTTGTTAGTGGAAAGCGTCAGACCAATTTACCTGGTCTTCTGAATATTTTCTGAATACTTTCAGAAGCTTTTTTCTCAATTATCTCCACATCTTTACTGGTAAAGAAAACTTCAAGGTTTTGAATTCTGCTGCTTCCATATCCTCAATTCATAGTTCAAAACTTATTGTCATGTGTTTTGTTGTTGTCTATTTGGTATACAAATGCAGCTGTTTCAGCTTCACATACTTACGTTGCTTGCCTGCCTACACTCATCCCACAAGCAAGCAAGCAAAATAGCTATTTTCTTCTGAGATGCTCTATCAGGGGTGATAATAGCAATCATTGAATAATCAGACAATTATGGAAGTAAATAGTTTTTGGTTTAATCAGGTCTCATTAGCTAATGACATTGATTTGTCATGCCAGTAAATGTGAAAAATATGCCACAATGATGATAAAGTACCTCTGGTAACTGATCAGCATTGCAAGTTACTGTTTACAATGAGTTATGTATGCCTTTTTGGACTACCATTTCATATTTGTGCATCAAAATGGTAGTGCATGTATGATTTGTGATTAAATTCTGTTGTGCTCTTAACACAGGGGTCCATTTCTGGTTCTAGGGCTGTGTTGTACTGGAAATGTGATGGTTCATTTGAGTAAATGGAAATGGCTACACATGAAAGCACAGAACTGAACTGCAAAAGAGGATGTTCTGTTTTCCACATGAGGATTCATGGGTCAGCTCAGGCTTGATTTTGCTGACTGCTGTGCTTCTAAAAGACCATGTTTGATGATTCTGAGGAATGGCTTGGATTGTAGCCCAAACCTGCATGTTCTTTGAGGAAGTACGATTGATTTTTGGTTGTAGTTGTCATCTCAAAACTAACACAGCTTCCTTCTGTTTCACAATCACACCACAGTTCTCTCCAAGCTTTCACAAAAAATGCTGTCTTCATGAACACTTATATTCAGTGTTGTGTTCCACTGAAAAATGAGAAAAATATCAAACATACTAAGGAAAGGGAATGGGAAAGGAGTCAGGGAAATTGTATCAGTACCTGCAGAGAGTGGAAAGACATATAAAGAGAACAGCAGAGATTGTAACATTTTTGAGATCATAAAAATCCTTTTCCTTTCCCTTCAACAGTATCTGGACTTTGGAATAATTTTTTGTCTAAAGGACGGGTGCTCTGCTTTAGCAGTCATCTGTGAGCAGTGATCTGCCTTTTTCTCCGTCCCAGCTATGTATAGCATGTCTTTTTTTACCCTTTTTGTGTCTATCTCCAGAAGCAGCAGATATTTTCAGGGAACAGTCTTGTTCCTTGTAGGCATATCACTGCCCTGGATGACCTCAGTCAACATACAGTGCAGAAATACCAATATTCTGGGGAACATCTAGCTGATGATTCATATCCTCATTACTTGAAAACAATATATGAAAAATGAATTTAAAGTGATGTGGTTTTTTCCTTTTACAATGAGGCTATTAGAAAACAAACATATTGTTACATCAGATCTGTAATCAGTTTTGTTTCTTTAGATACTTTTAAAAAAATATTTGTAAGTGCTGTAAATTCACACATAATTTTTAGGAAGTTTAGATCTGATCTAAAAGATTTGTTTTCCCCCCACCTGCCTATGTGCTTTGGGGATTAACATCTGAGATAATCTCCGAGAAATGTTGAAAGGAAATGTTTCAAAAAAAGACTAAAAACCTCCCACTTTTCCAGTTGGAACCAGTCTATGAATGCTTAATGCCTATTGAAAAAAAAAATCAGCTGGCTGTGTTGTATGTTAAAACTAGGCAAGTCCACACACTGCCATAAATTTACACCTCCTATGCCAATCTGAAAATTACCCATAAAATGTGTCCTTCATGCCACCAACACAACACGGTAAGATGACCTGAAGTTCTCTTTAATTAGTGACCCTTGGAGTTATATTCTTTGCCAAATCCTTAGAGATACATTTGTTAAGCAGTGTGTAACAGCAGCAATATATACCTAGCCTCAGTTAGAAAGAAAAAAAGGGGTAGGGGGGGATTACAGGTGAATAGATGCTGTAATTCAGATGAAAGGCTAGGATGTAATTAAGGGTTGTATAGGGAAGAGAGGAGCTACCATGAGGGGACTAATGTGGGAGCTAATTGTATGGGGAGTTACAGTGAAAACAGGGCCAGGCACTTCTCAGAGACAAACAGTAAAAGAACAAGAGCCCACAGTCCCAAGTGATAATAACAGAAATTCCAGTTGAACAAAAAATGCTTTCTTGTGAGATTAGCACAACCTTGCAATAGCTGCCCAGAGAGGCTGCGGAATCTCTGTTCTCCAAAATGTTCAGGACTTGTCTGGACAAGGCCCCGAGCAATGTAAGTTATCTCTGAATTTAGCCCTACTCTGAGCAGGCAGTTAGACTAAAGACTTCCAGAAGTCTTTTCCATTACAAATTATTCTAAGACTCTACGAGTTTCTATACGAAAATAACTCCAGCTACTGTTTTGTTGTACCCTTTCCATTTTGAATACCTTCTTTTTTCCCCCTCATCTCAGCCATCCTCTCCATATATAGCCAGAGTTGTCGCCTGTGGCTAAAGTAATGTATTCTTAGTCAACTGAGAAGGGAGTTCTGAGTTCTGACTCCATCTGAACTGTCAGACTGATAGGAGGTAGATCACTGGTGCCTTCCTGCTCCACCACAAGTCCTGCAAAAACCAAACTAAACCAAAACTGTGACAGTTTAATAACATATGTCAAGGGCTAGTTGGTGCTGGGAATAAAAAAATACATGTAAGATGAGAGTCATACTGTACTGGTCTGTAGAGAACCTTAAGAACACAGAGTGGCCTTAACATTAGGAACAACCTCCCTAGTCCTACAAGCACTGTAAGTGTGAATTGCACACTGTGCCTTTTAGAGGCATGCTCAGTATCTAAGTTTTTTGGATGCTCCTTTGTGTTTCAAGTGACAGGACAATCCCTAAGAGTAGTTCGATAGTTTTGCTTTAAGATTAAAGTCAGGGTAGAATTGACTTCTTTTCTCCAGTTGTTACTCATCAGGGACAATCTTTTGTGTACATACTGTATTTCAGTTTGTTTCTTATGCTCTGTCCTCAGCTCAGGATCTTCTTTTCCTGTCAGTGGGAAGGAAAAGGTAAGCTTTAAACATATGTCTGTTTCAGACATCAACAGTCATTTTGCCATTAGTGTTTTAATGCAGAGCTTTGAAAATCAGTGGCTTGGGTTCAACCCTGGAAGCCATGATAGACCCTCTTATTCAGGCCTTGAGAAGATTAGGCTCAGAACCTGTGGTAGTTACCCACACTTGAGGGATATCCGAGGAAAACCTATCAGTTGACTGCACCTGGCCTGCAAGATCTTTGCGTATCTGTTTCACTAATGCTGACATCGTAGATCCTATGTAGGCTGAACTCATTGATGCTTTCAAAACTTCAGGTGGTAGGTTACATCTATAATGGCATTGGAAGCCTATATTTTCTTTCTGGTCACTGTGATGTGAAGATACTCAGCATTGCAGTAGGCATTCTCAGTCCTTTCTGTGGTAGAGAAATGTGATATGCTTTTGATGTGAAGAAAAGCATAAGCTAATTTCCTGCGGCTGGATGTGACTGAAGTCTGGTCATCACCCCAGAACTCTCCTATTAGCAATATCGGGAAGGACTTAATCTTGCCACACTGAAGTGAATGAGCACTTGCAGTAAGAAGGTGTATATTGCACTGTCATTAGGTGAAAGATGAGGCAGAAAGGGCAGCACACAGCAGTGCTTAACACCTCTCAAACTGGTTAATGAGCTCATCTGTTCATTAAGTTTTCTTGCTGCTTTTTTTCAGGTAAAAATGACACATTCTTAGTAAAGGCAGGCAAACCCAATTTGCTTTTTTTTCTTTTTTTTTTTTTTTTGGTGACTTTTTTTTTTAAACAAGGTGGGTTTCCCCCCATTCTTTATTATTCTTTTAATATTAAAGATATTGAAGATTCATGCAATGGGCAAGAGAAGTGGATCATTTGAAGTGCCGACAAAGTGTAAGTTAGACAAAAAGAGCAAGAGTCTTTCCTCTTTCAGTTACAGTCAGCTTGGTGATTACTGGCAAAGGAAAAGATGAAAACATTGTTTGAGTATCTGTATAAATGGAGGGGACTGAGAAAAAAATCTGGTAGCATTCCTTGCCTTAAAGTCCTAGAATCAGAGAAGTGTTAGTAGAATGACAGCAATATTTGGTAGATAAAATTCTAGTCATTTTGTGAGGCAAGCTGTTAAATAGAAGTGCTTTAAAACAACAGTGATGAACTACACTGCAAACAGTATCTTTTACTGCTGAATTAGTTTAATTTCATTCTACAAAGACACCATGTGATACACTTCCTAGACCATAATCTTTAGACCATAAGAAAATGGAGGCACTGTACATTTTTTGTGAAGGGAAAAATAATAGAAATAGGTTTCTAGAAAGGGAAAAGTTGACAAATACTGGCAAAACACATCTTCAAGTATGCTTTATTTGCAGGTAATTAAAAAGATTTTTAGGCAAAAAACTAGCCAATTTCATCCAATACATGATGGGACATGATTTAGTGCCGAATGCTAGACAGACTGGAAAATGGGTAGATAGGACCATAGATAGATAGGTAGGTAGATAGGATGTAGTTTTTGATGAATTACATGTGATTAAATGGTAAACATTCATATAGTAAAAAGACTTGATATACATGTATGAAGAATTATAAGCAGTTAATATTTTAACTATATGCAGGAGATATTGTAAGAAAAACAAGGGGTGTAAAAGGAAGTAAAAATAAGAGAAGCTACAGACATTGTAGTAATATCAGAAGCCATAGACATTTTTTTAAAGACATTAGCTTGTGCCTGCAAATCACTGTACTCTTGAGAATAGTATTTGCAATTTAAAACCTATCTATCTAAAACATCACCAAAAGGAAACACTAATTCCTATTTTTTGAAAATTATTTTGTATTAAGAATCTTGCAAAGAACTGAAATATGGCAAGGCCAAGAAACATGAATTACCCACCATTTCAGAGACTTTGCATTCATCACATTTAAATACTAGGTGTCTGATTTCAGAAGGTCTCATGCAAAATCCAGCTATAAAAATTCACCACAGAATATTTTCAAGGATAAAAAGCTAGTGTTTTTTAAAGCTCTAACAGACATCCAGTTGTGAAGGTGAATTTTAAAACCAATGGTCCACATTTTCCAGAGGACATCCAGAAGATAGTTGCCGAACTTTCTGTAAATGCCCAGCTCTTATCTACACTTTGCATGGAGTATTTACCAAAGCTACACTTTGGACAGTTAATGGAATATATCACTGCCTAGAGTAGTGCCAGCACTGTCTTTCCATAATGGCATAATGAGAATTAAATAATCACAAAACAAATTCCTAGTATGAAATGACTTTTTTTCCCTCATATAGAATCTATATATTCATTTATATTGAGTATAAGTCCAGTAATACTATCACAGTAATGTGCTGTAGTGGTCTTTCATAGTAAGAAAACTGCCTTAATCATCTTTAACATGCAAAGCTTGGAAGAACCAGAAATTCACAGTAAGTAGTACAATTTGTATATGCATCTTCTGCCATCCTAAAGTTAACCAGAACACTCAAGACTGTTGCTTATTTTTCCTATATGTTTGACAAAAGCTACAGTTCTGTATACTGTACATTCACAGTGGGATATCAGCCCCCTTGTGTTATCTGCAAGAAGGATCAGATTACCACTTTCCATCAGAGTAAGCATTCTATTAGTATTTAACATAATAATCTTGTGAACAGTTGTTCCTAGCTTGAAGTTCAGCAGTTCAGGACTTGATAAAATTCTCCTTTTCATCTCTCTGAAGGGCTTCCTGCTAGCGCATTTTGTAGTCATTAGATACTGACATTTCACATAGCTGTCCTTTAAAATCCAAGTCTACTGTGAAATCCAGGTCACGCTGTAAAAAGATTTAAATGTAACATGTAAGTGAGACCGTAAGTTTAGTTTACGAATTCAGTTATCATTGCTCGGGTTGTAAAGAACTGCAGATTCAAGAAATACCTACTGTGTTTTCTAACTTCTTTTGTTTTTCAATGTTACTAACACTGAAAAAGCAGGATATAGGATGTGTAATAGCATTCACCATACAATCTCTGTCTAGGGCATATTTGTGTGTTCTTCTTAAGGCTGATTTAGTGTCCTGGTTACAACTAGGAAGCTTCTGAAACGCTGTGCTATCACGCATATTCTATAACAATTTTTTAAGGTATCTCCCATTGAGATGCTTTTAATCTAGGGTAATGGGCTTTCACACTAGGAGTTCTTCCAGAAGAAATCTAGTAAACTTCCCATTGTAGAGAAGCTCTCAGTCGATTTTTGTCTTCTAATGACATGTTTTTTGGAAAGAGGCACTACATAGCCCAACAAAACGAAGCTGTCTCTACAAGCTTTTGAAAGCTTGTAGAGCTTTCAGAAGAACAAAGCACTAACAAATCCTTTTGAACCAAGTAGGTCTCTGTCTCATCATAACTATCAAGAACACAGTAATTTTAGCACCTAAATCTGCATTCAGGTGCTTACTGCTGTGCAAATAAATTTGAAATATTTTATTCATTTTTCCCTCAAAAGAAAATTGATACATTCAGCCCCAAAGAAAATGTTCCAGTCCCCCAAGGACAACATAAAGGTGGCAAACAGACTGTTTTCCTCTACTTTCGCAGCAAGTGGTAGCTTCAAGAGTGAATGTGTTTGTTTTAATGCCAAGTTTATTTTGTGTTTGCTTCTTCCCCTGTATCAACACTACTGTGAGAACCATATTCAATCTATATTTGGTAAAAAAAAGGGAAAGTAATGCCAAAAAAAAAGGAAGGCAATGAAATGTTAAATATTTGCTGCAATATTTCAATAATTACAACAACTGCATGGATTATAACCTGGATTATAACCAGATTCTTTTAATGGCTGTGTGTTGTAATAGGAAATGAAGAGATTCTTCTCAAGGTTTTTGGCAGAAAATGGTGCCACTCTTTCTCCCAGAAGCCGTATTTCTCA
Source organism: Limosa lapponica baueri (assembly GCA_002844005.1). Classification (NCBI taxonomy): domain Eukaryota; kingdom Metazoa; phylum Chordata; class Aves; order Charadriiformes; family Scolopacidae; genus Limosa; species Limosa lapponica. Next base: position 14,164 of record KZ506625.1, read on the forward strand.
TGTTTTTTGCTCTTCTACGCAGGCATGGGTTGTCCATCAGACCATGTCTCATAGTCTCCTTACAAGTTAAAAGAAGCACTGAATAACTGACATACTTGGTGAGGGTTTCAGCCCGTAGCAGAGAAATTGAGGAAGTTTTCACCAGTCATGATAGCGTGATATCTATCCATCATGCTTTAGTCTTAAATAAAACACCTGTATTTTCTGTGGAAAGTCACAATTTTTAAAGAACCATATCCCTTGATTAGTGAGTTCGAGTACTTCTGATCAGTAAGTTTGTATAGACATTCAGCTGAAATCTGTTACTTGATTTCCTAAAGAAGAGTTCTTGGGCATCAGTGAGAAATCTTACTATAGATATGGAGCTTCCTCTTGATCATCCTGTGTTGGCAGAAGGGATCTTACCACTGATTTTAGTGACAGTATGAAGAGACCCTTGCCTGCTTGTGTCACAAAATTTGAACCAAGCTGATTGCAGAGGGTGATGTACTCGAATCATTTCTTCCTTCCCACGCTAGCTTGTTTGCAGGCTGAGTTCTGCAACATTAGCACTGCATTTATCATTGCTGTCACCATCTTTGGTGAAGCTGTGACCAGAGCTGTTACTAAAAATATGAATTTAGAGCCTTTAGCATGCTCATTGTTTGATTTGTATGCATTTTATTTACTGCTAATTATAGCTTGTGATCAATAGAGTTGCAGTTAGAATCAGTGATGCTGACTCACCACATTTTTTGCATTTGGTTTCATGGATATAGTCCCATAGATTTCTTCTCCTCGTCTCACGGTTAAATAGTCCTCTAAGTAGAAGACAGTTTGCTTCCAGTGAGTATAGGGAGCATCAGGTGCTAAAAAATATATATGGGTATTATTTATAGAAATTTCATCTTTTTCTTACAAATCAAATTAAGACTTGGGAACAATTGAAAATAGCCTTTCTTCTCATAAAATGCTTTAACTTATATGCTATACTAGCAAACACGCTTTACAACGAAACAATTCTATTGACTGTCAGTGAGTTATCTTCTGATTTTTACTGCAATATGTCAGATGTGAATCATACCCAGCAAGAAGGATTCCACAAAGGGGGCTACTGGGCGTGACAGGCACTTTTTTGATGCTTTCCTTTCAACCCACATACATTCAAATTGGGGAAATCTTTACCACTAAATGCTTTAAAAGTCAGAAGTCTACATTAGTTCAAAAAACAATTACACAAAACCATGAAAGAAAGGGTCATCAAAACCTGTTAATTACAATAACACATATCAAAACTTTGACTCATGATCCCTGAACGGCAGATTTTATAGTTTCCAGGAGGATTCAACTGGGGAAAGGGCACTTGCACCTTGACCTGGTTTTGGACTTTTTAAAGGCATATGCCACGGGAAATTTGCCAGAGATGAATACTGGTCTAAATTAATTTCCAGTCTTGCTTAGCAGAATCACTTTGATGACCTTCTGCTATTTCAGGGTTTTATTTCACTTATTTTATTTCTGTTTTACATTCAAATCTTGAGCAGTACAATTAGCTGTACAATTTCAGAGACTTCCTGATGTGGCAAAAAAGCTCTGATAAATTTATTTTTCTTCCATTTGTTTCCCCAATCACTTTTTTGATGCAGACATAGGCCCACTGTGTTGAGTCATGCTAATAATATCTTAGTACTATTTAATAAAACAATTATCTCATTTAAACACCAATCTTTCAAAAAATATTTGGCTTTAGAAATTGTTTGTGACTGGGGAAATAATGAAGCTTTTTTTAAAACTGTCAGGGCAGGAATTTTTAACAGCTCTGTTTTTTCTAAAATTCTAGAATCAGAAGACTGATATAAACAAACTTTTGTTAGAAACTGTGTTGGCAAACTGGTATCTTCCAAAAAAAA